>APFE031608410.1:0-21610 GCA_000404065.3 Pinus taeda
GTATTACAGCTAGAAATTCTTTTTCAGTAACAGTGTAGTTTAATTCAGCAGGGGATAAATTTTTGCTAATGTAATAAATTGCATATGGTTTTCTATCCTCTTCCTGCCCAAGGACCGCTCCAATGGTTGTATCTGAGGCATCAGATGATATTTGTAATGGCAAATCCCAATTTGGTCCTCGAAGGACTGGGGTTGTAGATACGAGCTTCTTCAGATCCTTGAAAGCACATTCACATTTTTCTGTCCAAAGAAAATCGACGTTACCAGTTAGTGCATACAAAGGTGCAGCAATATGTGAATAATGTTCTATAAATCTCCTATAATAACCAGAAAATCCAAGAAAAGTGCATACCTCCGTTTGAGTGGTAGGAGTGGGGATAAGCAAAAGTATTTGGATTTTGGTTGGGTCTACCTGAATGCCAGCTGCTGAAATATAGTGTCCTAAAATAAGTCCTTCTGTCATCATCATATAACATTTTTCATGGCTTAAACAAAGCCTGGTAGAAATGCAGCGTTGTAGGACATTTTATAGTGTATCCAGTGTTGGATCAAAATCATCTCCGTATGGTGTAAAGTCATCCATATATACTTCAAGTCCTTCATTTATTAAGTCTGCAAAAATGCTATGGATAGCCCTTTGGAATGTGGCAGGAGCATTGCATAAGCCAAAAGGTAAAACTCGGTAGGCAAATGTTCCCCAAGGACAAGTAAAAGTAGTTTTGTCTTGGTCTTTAGGGGCAATCTGTATCTGATTGTATCCACTAAAACCATCTAGGAAAGAAAAGAATTTCTTTCCTGCCAAAGTGTCTAATATTTGGTTGATGAATGGGAGAGGGAAGTGGTCTTTTTGTGTTGCTTTATTTAGCTCCCTATAGTCCACACAGATTCTCCATTTCCCATTCTTTTTTGGTACCACCACAAGCGGAGAGACCTATTTACTATCAGAGATAGGGTAGATAAAATTGACATCTAAAAGTTTTTGAAGTTCAACTTTCACCGCATATTTTAGATGAGGATTTAGTCTCCTCTGAGGCTGTCGAACAGGTCTCGCATCTTTTTCTATGTAAATGTGGTGTGTACATAACTGGGGGTCAATTCCTTTCATATCAGGGTAGTCTCATGCAAATGATTCTTTATATTTCCTTAACACATGGATGAGCTTCATTTCTTTTTCGGATGTGAGGTTGGCATTAATGTTTAAGGTTTTTCCCAGTTCAATTTCCACAATTTTACTATTTGCAACAGAAGTGACAGGTATTGTATGATCATGTGTATCTTTTAGAGGATCTTCTTCTAATTCATTATCAAATGTTGCTTTTATCATATGACATTGTGTGCGAGATGTGAGTTCAGTTTGACTAATGAAATTATTAATGGCATCGTCTTCTGTTTGGTCTTTGAAATCAAGTGCCTCTTGTATAGTTAATGGAGATCTAATGTTATCAGTAAGGTATGATACAGGGTGCCTATTAGTTTTGACTATCGTGACACTTGGCTACGTTGGAGGATATAGAACTAAGTTCTTGATATCTGTTCCTCTAGTTATGATCATATTTCCTTGCCGACAGCCAATATAGGCATTGGCAGTGGTGAGCCAAGGTCTACCTAAAATCAATGGATGTCCATCAAGTCGGGTTTTGGGATTTATTATCAGAAAATCGGTTGGATATTCCCAGGAGTGAACAGAGACCATGACATCATGTAGTGTGCCCTCTGGCCTAACCACAGATCGGTCAGCCAATTCTAACAAGGTAGAGGTGGGTTCTACAGATGTATTGCCTAGCTTTTGACAAATAGTAGTTGTTAAGATATTGAATGCAGCTCCTAGATCAACTAAGGCATTGGACAGGGTCTGACCATAAATTTTGACAGTTACTATTGGATTTCCTGGGTCTTCGTACTTAATGGGTGTTTCTTTTCCTGATAATAAGTCAGATAGAGTGTCGACTACTTGGACTCTTGGATTATTTGTTATATTCCTCCTTGGTTTCTTTATGCACAATTCTTTGATAGTTTTTGCGTATATCGGGATGTCTTGAATCGCTTGGAGGAATGGAATTTTTATGTACAAATTTTGTAATTCTCCCAGAATGTCAAAATTAGGATATTGTATAGGTCGAGGTATGACTAATCGTTCTGGGAACGGGGGAGAGGATATGGTTGCTTGATTATGAGTTTGTTGTTTATTCACATCCTCTTCTTGTGACAGATGTTCTCTGGGTAACTGATTTTCAACCTGAACTGTCTTATCTCCCTCAGTTCCAATAATACGCCCAGATCTTAACTGAAGATCATTACACTCCCTCAGATCGGATCCTACTTCTGGTGTTTCTATGATTTGGAGAGATTGGACTGGTCTGTTATTTCGATTGGGATTGGGTTGGGCTGGGAGTTGCGGTCTCAGATTAGACTTGGGATTTTGTTGTAAGGCTAGCAGTGTAGATTGAGGGAGAGGAATGGTTCCTACTGGTTGATGCATTGGTCTCTGTCAGTTTGTCTGCCAGGCTGAACTTTGTGAAGTAGAGGGAGTCCATTGTGGTAGGTATGGGTTGCTTTGCCAATATGGTGGGGTGTAAGGAAGATTCGGCCAACCAGATTGGCTTGCCTGATTCAACCACGGGTTTGAGGAAGGAAACGACTGTGGTGACCAGTTTGGAAATGGGGATTGGAATTGACTTTGCCACATATTATACTATTGAGCATTATACTGTGGAGGTTGAAAAGAAGAAGTTGGGTCTGGCAACATACCAGATTGTCGCGGCTGCCACTGACGGCGCTGGTTGAGCAAATACACCGGTTCTGGCTCTTCTTCTACTTCCTTATATACTGCTTTCAATCCAGGAAGTGAGGGACAGCTCTCCGTAAGGTGATCTTTTTTGCAGATGGCGCATGTTTGGACTACATTCAATGGACACTCCTTATGGCTATGCTTCTTCCTGCATCTGGGACAGAAGATTGCCAAATTCTATTCTACCTCCATTTGCTTCTGCTTGGCCTGCATAATATCAAGTTGTGTAGTTAGTGTCCCTAGTATATCAGTTTTAAAATTTTCCAAAAAATTTCCAATTTCTACACGCGTTACTCCTTCTGACGAGATTTTATTATCTCTTACAAACCGATCATGTTCTGCCGGTTTTACTCTTGTGCTACCTCTCGATCTCCCGATACATAAATCAATAATGTCAGCAAAACTTTCTTGATAAATATCTCATTTTCCCATAATGTTTAATGTTTCGATCCATTGTTCCTTCATGCCCCTTATTAATGTTATTTTCAACACATTATCAGGTAAAGGCAGTGATGCATAAGGAGATCTTTGTAGATTATACTGGAAATGTTCCACATACTCCTCTAATGTTTCATTTGGTCTAGCTATCATCTGGAATATTTCGTCCTTCAGTTCTCTAGACCTGCAATAGTCTTGATATTTTTTTAGAAAAAAATTCTTTCACTTGATCCCAGTTATTTATAACCCCGCCACCTAATCCCATAAACCATCTTAAAGCAGCCCCTTTTAGTGTAGAGCGAAACAATTTCAGTTTATGGGGGTCGGCGATGTAATCATATCCCCTACACAGTACATCAAATTCAAATAAAAATGCATCCGGGTCTTCTGATGTAAGACCGTGGAATGTAGGGATATGTTGAAGAGGGATTGCTTTCATAGGCGCATTTGCTGCAGAATCCACTTTGGGGTATTGTAATGTAGAGGTTTGGGTGTCTGGCTGGTTTTGAGCCATTAGGTCGAATATATGCCAATAGCCTTCTGGGATATCTAGGAGAGTATTCCTAGGTTGAGAGGGAATGGCTTTAACAGGACTAGTTTTAATAGAACTTCCTCTATCTGGGATAATGAGAGTGCCTATTGTCTAAGGAGATTGAGTTTCTTCAAAGATGATTTTTGCAACACTTCCTTTGTCTGGGTTGTTCAATGGCTGAGTTGACTCAAGAGGAGATCTCGGTTCCTTGGTTTCCCCTATCTCTCCTCCTCCTTCACAAAGATTACTGAAATTCCCTTCCTGCAATAGTTCTGGAGTAGAATTTTCAATTTCTTGAAAGTCCTGCTCTTTAGCTTGACTATGCACCTCAGCAAAGGCTACAGATGGTGAACCTGTGGCCTGAAGGGAACTAGTAGGCTGTTTAGAAATGACTTTCCTGGGTCCTACTGAGGGCTGAGATTCTGCTTTCTTGTAGATTTCGTCTATGAATATTGATCAGCCAAGGGTCACCAACCCCTTAGCTTTTTCTGGCTTGGGTAGAGGTTTGGAATTTTTTTTTCTGGCTTTTTCTGCTTAGTCATGCACTCAAATTAACTACTAAATCCTACTCAAACAAAACAGCAGCAAATTTGCAAGAAAGCGGGCAAAGGAGCAGGGCTTTTACATGCTCTACATGTAGGTTCTTACCTTCCATTTTCAAAACCCAATTCTTTCCTAGCAGGTTCATACACTACTCTAAAAAAAAAAACAAAATGGCTACACTCTTTCCCCGGCAACGGCACCAAAATGTGGAGCTATAAAAAGGGTCTCTTTCACCTCTAATTACCTCACATTAATATGTCAATCCAGGAACGTTTTGTTATTTCAAAGAGTGTCTCAGTCTGAGGCTATCATTTTCCAGAGTAATGTTAGTAGCACAGTGTTTGAAAATACAGGAGTAATGGATGCTTGCTTACAGCTCAACTACTTCAAAATATTAAATCACACATTCAGAAAACTAAGTAATTTACCAGTCAAGGGTTTGGTAGAAATAACCCACCCCTTTGGAAACTGATGGAAAAGGAAATCAGAGAACAGATTATGGATCTGGGAGCTGGACAGTAGATGTCAATGCTCACTACAGCCTGAGATCGTTCTTCACACTAATAACAAGAAACGGAACGACAAATAAGAAATGGAACAGCAATTAAGAAATCGAACAGCAATGAAATGGAACAGCAAATCTAAAATGGAACAGCAAATCGGAAATAGAACAACAGTTAAGAAATAGAACAGCAACTAAGTCTAACAAGCCGTAACATCTTAGTCTATCAAATCAAATGCATTAATCGTAATCTACATAAATCAAACGGAAATCCTTCACTCTTTAAGGACGGATTTAATAACACACACAAATGGAACAGCACTGATTATTGATAAATTATGGAACAGCGCTTTGAAACCATGCATACACACAACACACTTAAATAGTAGTCTGATCTAGTTATCACCTTAGTTAGAAAGAACATGATTGCATTTCAAGATAAAACAGCATTATTCATAAATCCAACAATCACAAAGATCATAACTTCCAAGATGAATTCCGTAATGTTAATGAACAAGTGCACAGCACAAGGGCTCTGTAATGGAATACCAACAGTATTCTGTAAAGACTAGCAGTATTATATCAACACCTAAAAGAGCAGTAATATGATGCAGAGTCAATACAATAGTTATGTCTTCAGAAACCTTAAAACATAACAGAGCATGTGATGTAAACTTATAAAACACATCATATTACCAAATTACGTCGATAAGCAAACCACGCGAAAACCAAATGTAATGGTACAAGAGCAAGTGTCCTCCAGAGCCGGGCCCTTAGCCTCCAGGGGTACACCGCTTGAAGTTATTCCAGACTTAAAGATGAAATAATAACCAAGTTTATATTAATGCATCAAGTAAAATTACAGTAGAGCAGTTCTTAGCGAGACACGATGATCAAAGTTTTGATCTTAAAAGAAATTACATAAAAGCAAAACAACATCTAACTCTCTTCTGAGCTAACAGTGCTCCCCCTTTTATAAGGGTGACGACGGAGATATCTAAGTGCAGAAATAGATAAAATAGCGATCCCTCAGGATCAAGGATCCTGAGGGATTTGCTGAACCGTTAGTCTTCTGTCACTTCTTTCCTTTCCTGCATCGAGCTGATATCTCCACTTCCTTTCCCGGGCTGATTCGCTTTGATCTTGTTTGCATACGGTCTCCCGTCGAAGGGACAGCGGTTAACTCGTCCTTGTCTTTTCCTTTGCAATGGCAACTTCTCGTTTTTTCTCCTTCCTGCATAAGGAAATGACAATTGTCAGCGTTTTCATCTTGCATATTAATCTCACATGTTTTATTACAATTCTTTATCGTCTTCCGAGTTCATGATGCAAAAAGGCTTGTAAGTTCTAATGAAAAGACAATGAAATAATCATCAAAAACATACCTTCTTTAGTACTCCACAAAAGGCATACACAATAAAGTTGCAGATATGTTTTCCATACCAATCATAAATGCATCTACTATACTTAAGCATAACTCAGTAATGCATGAAAGCTAAATTGAACAATATGCTCAAGATATAGATTTTAAAGATGTATATGCAACTTTAAGACATGGCAAACAAGTAGAAGAATTGGATTATTATGTTAAAGGCCAACTCTTGTATCATTTGGGAAAGTTATGCATTCCTCAAACTAAAAGAGTTAACATAATTTGGGAAGCACATACTTCTCTTATATCAGGTCATTTTGGTGTAGGTAAAATAGTTGCACAGCTACAAAGGTTCTATTATTGGCCAAGAATGCATGAAACAGTTTCTAGGGATATTAAAGGGTGTACCATGTGTGCTAAAAGCAAGCCCAGCAATAGAAAACTAGGCTTGTACACTCCACTTCCAGTTCCCTCTCATCCTTGGGAAAGTGTTTCCATGGACTTTGTTGGGGGATTGCCAAAATCTAGAAAAGGTCATGACTATTTATATGTTATTGTGGACAAGTTCAGCAAAATGTGTATTTTAATACCTTGTAACAAGCATATTACAGCTAAGCAAACATCAAAGTTGTTCTTTAAGCATGTATGGGTTCATTTTGGGTTACCTACTTCTATTGTATCTAATTGAGATTCCCAATTTGTTGGGAATTTTTGGTCTAGTCTATGGGAGTTAATGGACACCAGATTGAAGAAGAGCACAACATTTCATCCACAAACAAATGGCCAAACAGAGGTGGTCAACATGACAGTGATCGAGTTGCTCAGGGGTTATTGCAACAAGCATCCCAAGCTTTGGGAAGAACATTTATGTTATGTGCAACATGCTTACAACCATGCTAAACACTCTTCTACACAAAGATCTCATTTTGAGACTTGTTTTGGTTTTACACCAAGGTCTCCCTTGGATTTTGTCTTTAGTAAAGACATAGTAGTTGATTGACACAGTGATGTGGACAAAGCAACCAAGTTCATTGAATAGATCCAAGAAATTCACCAAGATGTGCAGGAACAGCTAGAAAATAGCCAAGCCAAGTACAAGGCAAGGCATGATAAGCATCGAATTGAGCATAGCTTCCAAGTTGGTGATCAAGTCTGGATGTACATCAGTAAAGATAGAATGCAAGGTGAAGGTAAGACGCTGAAGCCAATAAAGTATGGGCCTTTCATGATACTTGAGAAAATTGGTGAGAATGATTTTTGCCTTGATTTGCCAGCTTACATGCACATCTATTCAGTAGTTAATACAAAGAACTTGAGACTATTTGAACCTTCATTGATTGAAGATCCCGAAGAGCAAAGTTAGTTGCCTTATATTAATGATCTATTGCTTGAATATCTCAATGAGTTGTAGGAAGATACAGTTCTGGACAGGAAGGTGAGAACTACGCGCAGAGGGGATGTTGAGTACCTAAGAATCAGACTCAAGGGTTCAAAACCAAGCAGTGCAAGATGGATAGAGATTGGACAAGTGAGGAAGTTGTATCCTCACTTGATTGATGCTTAAAAACCAACTTTTGGTGGTCCAAAAGCCTTTTCAGTGGGAATGCGTGATCCAAATGGATCCTAGAAAACCCTCTAATTCTTCAAAGTGTTCTAAACATTCAAGAATATCACAAAAGAAGAGCCTTCTAAAAAGTTGGATTACACTATTGGGAGGCAAAAACATAGAGAAAACATTGAAAAACAAAGTATCATGGCTTAAAACTACATTGCATGGGAATCATCGGATCTGGCCGATCAACGGTCCAGATCCGATTGGCAAATCACAATCGACAGTGGCAGGCAGAGACCACATGGTATATGCGACAGCGATCAGCGGGGTCAACGAGGATCGTCGATCAAATGCGCATATTGACGGCCCAAGTTGAATCATGATATCGCAATCAACGATTACAGAGGAGCGCTTACAAACGGCCCGGGTGTATGTGCGATATGCGATTGCGATCAATCACATCACAACATTGCATCGGAACATTACAATGGAGTGGCGCCGATATAAATATAACTCGCGATAGTTGGACCCGATAAAATTATAAGCGATATTTGATATATTTTCAAGTCCGGGAAAAGGGCTTTTTCAATGTAAACTGAATTTTCGTTAAATAAACGAAATACAAAGGAAAAAAGCGTCGATGCAATGAAACCAGACCCAAAAGGGTTTGCTAATGCAAATATATAATATTTCGAGTCCGTCTAAAGCCATTTTACGGGCTTTTTCAGTGTTTAATGTATTTTTTTAATACAAAGGAAACAAGTGGGATTTCGAGAGGACCAAAGGCGAAAAGAGGTTTTGGCCGAGCTCCGCCCGAGCCCATACATTGGCTGCCACGTGTCGAGGTCCTGGAGAGAGAAAACCACTCTTTTCGGACAGTTAACTCCCGTACGCATGGGCCACCCGAAATGAACCACAACGTGGATCTAGATCTTCCAGATCAACAGTGGAGATGTGATAAGCGACATAAAGGCAGACCCGATAGGAGTTATAAGGGGAGTTTATAGTATTTCAAATCCGATAAATGGCAGTTTCGCGAATTTCTTGTGTTTTTAGTGTATTTCTCTGGGAACATAGAGAACGTTGTTTATGGGGATTTCAAAAGCCCGATGACCCATTCTGTTACAAAAAAGGTGGCCACCATCCATGAAAGCATTTAGCAATGATTGCTAATGCTCAGAGGGGGATCTGAGCAGAAAAAGGTCGGGAAGCTAGAGAGCCCGAGAAGGAGAAATGAACAGACAACGCAGATTGGCTTTAAAGCCTCAGACTAACAGAAACAGAGACAAGCAATGCTGAGACAGAGAGAAAACAGAGACAGAGAGTCTGTGAGGAGAGTCTGTGTACTCAAAAAGACTTGGGGGATCCAAGTAAAGCCTTGTTGTTTTGTATTTGTTGTGTGAGACTCAAATTGAGCTCACTTTTGTAAAAACTCTACTTTTGAAGACATAATAGAGAGGTCACCACTGAAGGCTGGACCAAGAGACGTAGCCCAGGAATGTTGGGTGAACTCCTTATTAAACTTGTTGTCTTTATGTGTGTTTGTCTATTATGTTATTTAATTGCTTCACTGTCTATGTATTTCGCAATCTTATCGATCCATTGCACAAAGTAACATAGGCAAATCCATGCACATGAGTCTGTAAAACCTTAATAATTGTCTAAGATCTTATCATCAGATCAGTCCATGCACTTAGCTACGAACTCAACCCAGGCATCCTGCACACTCAGCTACAGGAGCCTTCCCTTCTCTACCTAAGTGCAGGAAGCAGAGCCTTCCCACCTTAGCACTTTCCCTAGACAACAAAACTCTTTAATGTGCCCAATTTATCTATCAAAATTTATCTCTAAGACTTGCTAAGACTCAACTATTTATAGCTTCTCTAATACAATACCATGGCCCCCGGCTCATAGGTGAGTCTTCAAAACTGAGAAAAACAAGGGACTAAAACCCCTTTGATTCCTATCTATCTGTGCGCTCTGCATCCACATTTCATGGAGACTCTACATATTTTACAAAATTCTTTACAAAAAATGAATAAGTTAATTCAATTCTACCCCTGAGGACCCCATCCCAAGAGGCCTCCAACACGAATATCGTGACTCACCCTCGAGTCACTCGATTGGTTGTTCCACATTCTGGCAAAGATCACAGAATGCCTTGGTCAATGTATGAAGCTCCACAGTACTATGTGCTTCTACTTCTTGTACCTCCTAGACCATTTTCTCTATGGTTGACCCCTCTACTACAAGTTGAGTAGTCTTCAAGGTCTGTTGAATGGCCTTCAGCTTCTCATGAATGTTCTGTGAAAGTTGGCTACCTTCCTCTGTCCAAGGTTGAAGCCAATCTCTTAATAAGGACTGCTTTTCTGCAACCCCTAGATTTGTATCAACTTTTCTTTCCCTTCCTCCAAGCGCACGAAGTGCTGGACTGGTGCTAACGTCCGGGCTGTGGTACTGATCTCATCATATTGTTACTGTGCTTCCCTGATCTTTGTGTTCAAATGTTGCAGCGTAGGATCCTCCTGCAGTGTATCACATAGGCCCATTGTCTGAGTGAAGAGTTAGTCGCAACTCTGAACTGCGACATCTAGTTGACCCATGGACTCTTTTATAACTATGCCTCTTTGTTCCAGAACTTTTGGTAGTGTAGTTGGCTGCAAATTCAAATGTAGCTCAACTATTTACATCCAAAAATCGAAAGTCACCTTATCGACTTTCTCCTTTAAAGCATGTCCTGTAGTAGCCATTTTCCTCACTTTGGTTGAGGCCTCTGTATCCTCTGGTATATTCAGCTCTGGCACAGAATTGTAGGCCTGCTCAATTGTTGTGACTAGGTTTTGACACTGTGTCCGTAATTCCTCCTGTTCCTTCAGCGCCTGATTTTTTCTGCGAAAAGTTGCTCCTTGTTGACTTTAAACTCACTAACGATGGTGAGTGTGCATTGTTCTCTGATCTTCAACTCATCTGAGACCCCTTGATGCAGCACATGAAGGGTCTAGAGTGGCAGGGGGTAAGGTTCAGTCACATATCCTTCACTGTGTTGATCACAACGCGATCCTCACCCGATTCAACGCAGATTGACCCCTCTAGAAAAGAAATGACTCTAAGATCTAGAGTCCGTTCGATCTCTGTTACTACACCACTTCCCTGTTTCGAGTTCACTTGCGCTTCACTCGCCTGCCCAACACCCACTTGAATCCCGTTTTCCTGGATCTACAGTTCATGCATATCCTTCTGGATGCTCACCAGCATCTACATGTATTTCTTATCAAATTGCTACAGCACCTTCGTTATTGTGTCTGATATCTTGTCCCTGATCTCATCAAGATCATCTTCTATTAGTACCATGGGATCAATATGTGTCTTCTTATCGTACTTATGCCTCTTTTGTTGTCCACCCATCTGTTCCTACTCACGCTCCTTCAGGATGAAAGGAGTGCTCTGCTCCTCACCGTCGTCTCTTCCCTATGCGGACAGTTCTTATTCGTCAGTGTGGTGGGAAGCAAACTTCCCACTCTCCTTGGAATCCTTCCATTCTTGCTCTACATGCTCTTTGGAAGCACACTCTTTCTCCATACGTGCCTTCTCTGCAATTGCCTTAGCAGCCTCCTTCTTCTTTTGTTCAATCAAGGTATGTGCAGCTTTCTTAGCGGCTTCCTTCTACTTCTACGCAACAGAACTATCTGCGCCTTTGTTGATAACTACATCAAGCGTTGTAATTTCACGCCACTCTGGTGGCCAATACCCAACAAATTCCTATACATTCATCTCAGTCACTAAGTAAGGAAATAGATTCCAAGTTCCCTCTGGGTCCTTCCACGTGCGGACTGAGATGTTGTGAAAGTCAACCTTGAACTCCGCATAGGATGTCAACTATTTGAACAAGGTTGGGGACAATCTTGGCCTCTGGTTAACCATCATCCAAAGGTCCATCTCCATGAGGACCCAAAAAATCTTCGTTTCTTTGATTCGTGCCACATCCTTTGTAGATCAGAGCGAGGCGAACCTTGTGGCCTCAGAAAAATCTTCCATGTGCGAAGAAAATTAGTTGTCCTCCAGCGACCTCCATGCAACTAATACGATAGATAGTAAGAGCCAAGCATAATGAAAAGGCTTGCTTTCATCTTGGGCTTCTCGGCAGTTCATGAGGACCTCCTGGCACAGATAATTCGACCAATTATACTGCAGGCCCTTCACGCACTCTGCAGCAAGCGACACAACTGATGCCAGAACTTCGTCTGTGCGACACTTCCTCATGATCTTTCCTTCGAGGACCTGGGTAGCGAACCAGACTACCTTCTCTTGAATTGATATAATTGAGTATTTGCGCGACTTTGTCACAAGACCATACTCCTTCTTCATCTTATCAATCAGCTCCTTTTCCCCAGTTTTCCCTCTAAACTCTTGGCAGGGTCCGCTCCTTTGTGGGGCAACTTCGTTATCCATGGATTAACATATTGGTTATTGGAATAGGCTACCTTAGCCACAAAATCCCATCATGCACTAGCGTGATGAGCTAGCGCACACAGACTGTATTAATAGGTGAGCAATGATAATGCGGTACAAAAAGCATGTTCAACAGCCCTGACTGCTCAATGCTGCATACCCACTTCATGGGATCCAACTGTGTAACTCCTATCTCAACATAATATATCTTAGTCATGCACTTATGGGTTGCCAGATGCGGAAATTTATCATGATCCGCGAGGTCCTAGTCCTCCATTTTCAATATTGCAATGTGCGCGAATTTAGGTCCTTCAAATGTGACCTGTTCAAGCAGCAGGGGAGTGGATACCCCAATTTTTCCAAAATCGAGATCCTTGGTCACTTTGGTCTTTCCCTTCTGTGGAAGGATGTATTCTAGGAGCCTAGAAATAGGCTCGATTCCCTCGAAATCAACTTCTTCGACACCTTGGTACTCCTCTTCTTCTAAATCCACCACTCTTTCTGGATGTTTGTCTTTTTGCTCCTTTGGCCGCACCTCTAGATTTTTGGTTGGCAACATTCTTATGGGCACTGGTTTCTTATGTTTATCCTTCTTAGTGGAGTGCTTTTCCCTTGGGGCCAGTTGTTTTTCTTTTGCAGGAGTTTGTTTCAGCCTAGGCGAGCTTGGCGTTGTAGGCACAATGGGCGTGGCTTCCGTACTAGTTACTTCGAGGCTTGGCGCGTCAGACACAACCGCTTATGAACTTAGGGCTTTGGCAAGGTTAGCACCAGTCATATTTTCAATGAAACACTCTCGTGCTGCTACAGAATAGTTCATAAATGAGGGGCTCGTCACAAATTCTTCCTAGAATGTGCGATTCATATGCTTCAGACATCAAAATGTGCAAGAAACTCTTAGAATGTAAAGTGTTCTCTGTGGGACCAACATGAGTAATTTATAGAGGGATTTGAATTCAAATACAACCGTTTCCCCCAAATTCTGATAATAAATGCTACTTTGGTGGTAGATCTGCAAATATTTTTGCCATAAATAATGCCTATCCACTCCCCTTAACCATCATTTGGCCATCAAATCATGAATAGTAACCTCAACAATTACCTTTGGACCCCCTGTGCAGTACCATCCTTCACAGCGTAGCTCATGCAATGCAGTTTCACCTGTCGCACTCCTGTCATCCGATGCGCAACCTCCAAATTAAAATTTTCTCCTAATCAGGCAACGTAGTTTATAGTCCCGCAATCCCTTGCAGCTGCCTGGATTACTGAGACTATCCTGCTGCCATATAATCATCGCGTAGGGGAAGGATCTTCTGTCTATAGCTTCAACCTACTTTCGTTTACTTTTCCAGGGAAGGGTTCACCATTCAACTTCGTGAGTTGAACTGCACCACCATCCATAATCTCTTTGATGACATACGGCCCCAACCAATGCATTTGAAACTTTCCCGAAAACTTCATGAACTTTCTATCATATAACAACACCAAATAATTTACCTTGAATGTGTGAAGCTTGATATGGTGATCATGTCATACTTTTTCACGTTCCTTCTGCACTTGTTGGTGGAATCCCGCTAGAAATCGGTCCTCCTCTAATTCTATTAGCTACGTGAGTCGTTCCTCCAAGGCCTCGTGATCTACCATATTCGTCAAGGCTGTAATGCATAGAATAGATATAATGTACTCCATAGGCATCACTGCTTCGATCCCATAGACTAATCTGAATGACGTTTTCCCTGTCAACTTCTTACAGGTTGTCCTATAGGCCCATAGTATTGTAGGTACATGGATATCCCAATCATTCTGTTGCACGTTACAGATCTTTGTCAATGTGTTCTCCAAAATTTTGTTAAAAGCTTCGACTGTCCCATTTGCATGCTGGTGATATGGTGTACTCTAATGGTAGACCTGGAATTCATTTGTCAGTGCGATAATCGTTTCATTCAAAAAGTGTGTTCCCCTATCACTCATTAATAACTTTGGGCATCCGAACTGTGTTAAGACATGTTCAAAAAACAATTTTTCTGTTGTAGCCCCTATACAATCCTTTATTGGTTGTGCTTCCACCCATCTGGTTAAATATTCCATCACAGTGATAATGTAGCACGCACCCATTTTCTTTCCAGGTGGCTGAATTGGTCCAATAAAATTGATTGCCCACTTCTCAAATGCCTGTAAAGATACCTAAGGATGTAGTGGTAATTCGCTCCTTTGCGATGGTCTGCCAGTCCTTTGACATGCATCGCACACCTTACAATATTCTTTGGAAACCTTGTGCAATGTTGGCCACCATAATCTTGAGCACAAAATATTCTACGCAGTTGATTTTCCTGCATAATGGCCTCCCGCCGCTCTCCCATGAGCTTTAGTGAGAATACTATCATGCTCAAAGTCTAGCACATATCTCTGTAATATTTAATCTACCCCCATTTTGTACAAATGTTCCACAATGACTGAAAAATTGGTTGCGCAAATTACTAATTCTTTCTTTTTTTTATTTGTATATCTTTCAGGTGGCATCCCAGTAGTTAAGAAGTGAATAATGTCAGAAAAATGGTCATCAGCTACACATATTGCAAAGAGTTGCGCATCTGGAAACCCATCCTCCAAATTACTGGGTTCTTCATCTATTTCACTTCTCGACAAATGGTCAGGTCTAGCATTCAACCTCCCCAGCTTCACAATTACTTCAAAATCGTACTCCTGAATTAATAACAACCACCTGAAAATATTCCCCCCCAACACGGGCTTGTTGACCAGGTATTTTAAGGCAGAATGATCTGTATGCATCTTGAAATGCCCTCCTAACAGATAATGCCTGATTTTTTGCAGAGCGTAGACCATGGCCGATCCCTCGGGCTCTATCATTGAATAATTTTTCTCAGATGATTTCAAAGTCATAAGCCAACATCTTTGTGACCCATTTTTGTTGCTCTTCTAAAGATAATCTTTGTTCTAAAAAGTATTTAAGACTATCATGATCCATTTTTACCTTGAAGTGTCTTCTCATTAGGTAGGGTCGCCATTTCTTAAGTGTATGTAGTATAGCCAACATTTCCTTCTCATAAATAGCTTTGTGTAAATACTTTCCTTTGATTGGATGACTTTTGAAAGCAATGGGGCTTTCTTCTTGCATTAAAACAACACCAATTCCATTTCTTGAGGCATCACATTCCACAATAAAGGTTTTTGTGAAGTCTGTTGTAGCCAAGACCGGTGCTTGGCACATTTCCTCTTTAAGATGTTCAAAGACCTTCGTTGCTTCTGGAGTCCATGAAAATGCATCTTTCTTCAATAATGTTGTTAGAGGTGTTGTTATTCGCCCATAATTCTTAACAAACTTGCGATAATACCCTGTCAACCCGAGAAATCCTCGCAGATGCTTTATGGATGTGGGGATTTTCCATTCCTTAATGGCTTTAACTTTGCTAGGGTCTACCTTCACACCTTCATGAGATACAATATGACCCAGATATTCCACCTCTTGCACTCCAAAGAAACATTAGGATCATTTTGCATATAATTTCTTTTCCTCTAATAGTTTGAGCACCCTATCAACATGTTGAACATGATCCTTCCAAGACTTGATGTAGATTTGTATATCATCAAAAAATATTAACACAAATTTTCTAAGGGTGGGTTTTAAAATGGAATTCATCAAACCTTGAAATGTAGAAGGTGCATTGGTAAGGCCAAAAGGCATGAAAAAAATTCATAATGACCCTCATGAGTTCTAAATGTTGTTTTTGGAATGTCTTCAGTCTTCATTCTGGTTTGATGATATCCTGAACGAAGATCCAAGTTGGTGAAGTAAATTGATCCATGGAATTCATCCAATAATTCATCAATGACAGGAATGGGAAATTTATCTTTAATAGTGAGCTTGTTGAGCTCCCTATAATTCGGACACATGCGCCATGACCCATCCTTCTTGTGCACCAATACTATTGGAGTAGATAAAGAACTTTGACTACGTTGAATTATACCAGCCTCTAGCATTTCTGCAACCATACATTCAATTTCACTCTTTTGGGAATAGGGATATCTGTAAGGCCTGATGTTTGGAGGAACACTTCCTGGAATCAAACGAATAGCATGATCATGATCATGAATAGGTGGGAGGTCTTTGGGAGTCTCAAATACCTTGGAATGATTATCCAAGACTTTTTGGAGATCTGGAGAAATAGATGATTTCAATGTGGGAACCTATAGCGAACATTAATGTGCAATTATGCCTTGTTGTTATTTCTTTAGAATCTTTGTCATTCCATTAGAGTTGATTATCTTTCTTGGTTTCCCTGTTATAACCCTTAATTCAACTCCCTTTCCTTCTGAAGAAAATTTTATGAAAAGTTCTTCAAAATTAAAAGCTATTGTACCCAAGGATTGTAGCCATTGGACTCCTAGTACAACATTAACACCACCCATTCGAATGGAAAGAATTGGGCTATTCAATACATATTCTCCCATGGATAGCTTGATATTATGGCACTTTTCAAAGCAATTTATGGTTCCTCCACTTGCAACCATCACTTGACACTCTAATGCTGGATATAGAAAGCAATTCAATTCATTGGCTATCGTACAACGAATAAAATTATAGGTACTACCTGAATCAATCAACACTATTACCTTTTTCTTCTTGCTATGTCTTTCTATATTTATAGTTTGAGGAGTGGTAATTCCGGCCAATGCATTACAAGATACAGTTGGATTCATTTCTTCTTTCTCTAGGGTTTTTTCCTGGTGTATATCCTCTTCTTTTGACGTTTATTGTTCCTTTTCTTCGTCCTCTTCACAATCTATGTAAAATAATTTCTTCTCATCACACTTTTGACCTTTAGTGTATTTGCTATCACAACTATAACAAAACCCTTTTACTATTTTTTCTACCAATTTTTGAGGTGTCAACCTTGTAAGTTTTGGAAGGCTAGGGGCAACAACACTTCCATCTTTATAGTTGTGAGTGGTAAGTTTCCTTGTTGCCATAATTTTGCTTTCCATTTTTCTTGCCAACCTGAATGCCTTCTCCATTGAATCAGGTTCCCAAAGGTGAACCTCATGTTGGATGTTATCCTTTAAAGTCTCTATGAACACATCAATCCTATGCTCCTCTGGAATATCTTTTGACCTTATATTCAATTTTTGGAAGTCCTCAATGTGCGCCATCATTGAACCCTTTTGTTTGCGATTTACCAATTGGCTAAAAAAAAGTGTTGCTTTTTGTATCCTCATAATGTGTTGTCATTTCTTCTGTAAAAATTGCCCAAATGACAGTTTTTTTACGAGAGCAAAGCCATTGATACCATACAAACTGATTTGGTTCCAAATATAAAGTTGCAATGCATACCTTTTGTGTGTTTTGCACATTATGGAGATCGAAATATTGTTCCATCTGTAGTATCCATGTTATGGGATCCTTGCCATCAAACTTCCTCATATCGAACTTTGGAATATGGTGGGTCATCAATCCACCAGTAGAGTCTATGAAATCATGATTAACATTTCTTTTGTTCTCCTCATGACTTTCCTTTACTACCCTTTTGCCATTAGTAAGCATTTTTTGTAGCAAATTTGTCAAACCTCTCTTCAAATCTTCCATGTTGCCTTTGAGTTTTTCTTCTATACCATCCATCTTAGCTTTCGTCTTTCTTTAAATCATCCGTCTTAGCTTCCATGCCATCCATCTTAGTTTCCATGCCTTTCTTTAAACTATCCATATTAGCTTCTGTTACTTTTTGTGAGAGTGAATTTTGTTGCACTTGGTCTCATAATTTTGATATATCATGTCGTGTTTCTTCCTCTTCTTCATGAGTCATGCTAGAGATTTCAGGTTGCTTATTAGGTGTTTCCATTTTCTTTCTTTGGGGCATCAATCAATGATAATAATGCTTCACTATTCCCTTTGAATTCCTTCAAACTAATTTTTCAAACCTACACACCTTTTTTTCACTTTGTACAAGCTTGATATTGAATTTATTGTATCTCTGTAATTTTGGATCTCCAAGGTCTGAAATTGTGTCCTACAGTAGTCCTCTAAGTCCTCTTTCCAACCCCACAAGTCTTATCAAGATTGGATTCTCCAAGAAACAGTTATGCCAAATCTCCCACGATGACCTGATTATAGATTAGTTCAGTAGAGCGAACTTGTACGAAGTGCCACGTGTCACTATTCTGACCTTAGGACCTGAAACCAATAAATAGAAAACTAAAGGCCGTTGTCTTTCTGTAACCTTTTATGAAATTTCAATCTAATGCTCAAAGAGAAAGTTATGACGATTTTCCCCAGGTCACCTGTTTGGAATGTAATTCGGGAGCCTGCAACCCTAACTTCTTCAAGTCATATCTCTGAAAATATAGCGAGACAAGATCTAAATTTCAGTCTCGAGATTCAGAACGATTTCGGCTCAAATAGGTTATTTTTTAGCTTCTAAAACTTCGTAGCGAAAAAATTATAGTGAAAATTCCACGATGACTTGTTTGGAGCAGCAAAACCGTAGAATCCAAAGCTCAGATACCAAATGTTATGTAACCAGCTCACAAAATAGAAGAAAAGATAGATCAACAACTTTAAAATCAGCCTCTTTGAGGGGGGAACCTCCTTTGCATTAAACAAATGAACAATTCTTGGATGATACAAATGACAAAACCTCCTTTTTGTATATGGGAGTCTAAGGGGTCACAATATAATCAAAGCTGACATAATAATAATAATAATAATATAAGGGCACAATAATAACGATAATGGGCTTCTATGGGGTACAATAATAACATTATGGGGACAATAGGGGCACAACAATAACAATAAGGGCTATAATGATAATAGTAATGGGGGAATCACTAGTATTATAGGGACCTAACATAGTACCTTGAGAGCCATTATCATTATCGATGGTTTATGTCACATTTGTTAATGACTTACATCATTGGCCTGTAATCAAATGGTGTCTGCCATGTTCGACTCCAACTCATTTATTCACATGGATAGACTCGTACTATCGAGTGATGAGGTAGAAGACCAGAGATCTAGTTCCATCCATTTAGGCTGCGATTTTAGGATTCATACAATATTACAAAGTATGATGGCTATGATCATTTAGACAGTCATCCACGCATGGGTCCACACTCTGCCATCAGTGGATGAGACTTTTTTATCATTGTACATGTAATATTAGCTTATATGTTGAGTATAGGTATGCCTCCCTCAACAATGATATCATGACGATAATATTTATTGTAACAGATGATGATCTCGACCAATTTGTTTTTGATTCATACTTGTCACGAGGTAAATCACTTCAATCCTCAGCCATTACTTTTGAATTTGTACTTTAGGGGGCAATCTGTTACATGTCATTTTGTCCCATCTAATCAAATGGCCCAAAAAACATAGATCAATCAATATCCTTAACACTTTGTAATTATCCCTCTGCAAAGCTCTAAGCATCACCTCTCCAAAAAGTCTGAGTTTATGGGTCAATTAGCTCAAAAACCATGTTTTTTGCCCCAATGTACCTTGCCTTTTAGTCCACCTGCAATGGTTGCAAGTTGCATAATTGAGCATTTGCACTGACCAATGCAAGTTGCTCTACTTTGTAGGTGTGATGGCTCTACAATTTTGGAAAAAATAAGCATATTTATGAAACTTCTCTTTCCAAAAGCTTCTAAGGTGGTTTTAACCATTTATCATTGATACAGATCTCGAATTCCTAATATGTAGGTCTTATCTCTTATCCTTTGAGATTATCCTCCTTCATATGTGGATCTCAAGCCCAGATTGGTAAATCCTAAACTACCACTTTTACCCTATAAATTCATTACTTCCCATAGAGTCTGGGTTGGCTTTTGGAGATTACTAGTGCCCTCATGTTGCTACTTTGAGCTTAAGGAATCATCCTACATTAATGCATTAGGGTTGAGTTTGAAGGTTTGCTTAGTGGCAATGAAGGACAAGACAATCGGGGAGATGTCTACAAAGTCAAGCATCCATAAATGGTTGTAACTCTCTCCTTCATTTATTAATACAAAAGAACTATGTTTTCCTATACTTTTGTCATGTTGATGCTTACGTATTTCAATGCCATTTAACTCATTAATTAAAGAATTAGTTTATGCTATCTGGATATTGCAGTTCTCTTGCTTGTTTTAGTCATTTTGCAAGTTCCATTTATAGCACTTTGAGCTTACAAGAAAGAAGAAGAGGAAGGCTTACTACAAATTCCAAGTATGCCTCCTTTCCGTATTCTAATATCTTTGAGGAAAACATAAAACTTTTTGCTCCTTTTGTTTCTAGATCAGGCCACTAGATCTAGGGAATTCATTTTTGTCTGCATAAGTGAATTTTCCACATAAAAATGGCACACATAGGGGTGTGTGCGAGTTTGATATTCCAACCATAAATGAGGATGCGATTAGGTTTGCGACATAGGGGATGGTGTGCAAGTTACTATGCACACAAATCCTAATGAAAATCACGCTTGTGGCAAGGAGAGAACCAAAGGAGACACGATTCCAAAACACGAGGGAAAAACCTTTCTTGATGCCTCAATATGCATCCTTATGTCATACTGTGAACAAAAATAGGCAGCATGATAATAATGCCCTCTTTTATGTTTATAAGGAAGGGGTTCGATAAGTAATAAAAAAATGTCCCACACATACCACCCTAGATCATTGAAGCATATAGGGGGATCACATGCTTTAAAGCAACCACACACTTCATGTATATACAACCATGAAGAGATCCAAAAAGTAATGGTTACTGAGTCATTATAGGCTAATGTAGGCTGAAGTCAACAATATAATTAATGATTTGGATGAATAATGGAAGGTCCTAGTGACAGAGATAAAAGAGCCAAAAAACATAGAACGAAGTAGGGAATAGGTAGTTCATAAGTCTTTGCAGGAAACTGAGTAGGAGAATGACACGAGAGATAGTCAAGAGGAAGATATTGTGCAGGTATGGGAGAAGAGGTAGCAAACATAGACAATAGAAGAAGGGACCCCCCCATGCACAACCAAATCAGAAAGCCACCAAGCCAGTGGTTAAATTGTTGTCTAATGACGACTTGGACAAAATTGGGGATTAGATGAATGACAATTTCAAATAATCATTAGAGAGAGTCACACAACAAATACAAGTCAATACACAAAGATAATGTTGGCATTATGAGACAAGTGTTCTCCTTGATGGAAAATCACTCATATGATAAATTATAGTGCAGCAAAGTTATTTTCAAGTTCACGGAATTTTATGCAGAGAAAAGTTTACTTCATGTAGAGAAAAGTTCACGGAATTTTATGCAAAGAAAAATTTATTTCATGTAGAGAAAAGTTCACGGAATTTTATGCAGAGAAAAGTTTATTTCATGTGAAGAAAAGTTCACGCACTTTCATGGTTGGTTCATGGTATTAGTCCCACAGTTTTTGATCCTATG
>APFE031608410.1:33639-49164 GCA_000404065.3 Pinus taeda
AAAGGAGTTTCTAATTTGAAAGAAGATAGAGACATATTGCAGCAGGTGGTTTTCACCCACATTGGGTTTCCACCTTATATCTGGTGTTCTTTGATGTGACTGTCTATTTTCTTGCTCATTATTTTATGGTACTGATATGCAAAAATAATTCAAAGTGTAAATAAGGAAGATTTGTTAAAAGAACTAGATAATACTGATTCACCCCCCCTCTCAGTATTATTTTCAACAGATAAATCAAGTAGTTATGATAGCTATTAGAATCTATTAGATTGTCCATGACACAGCCCGAAGGGACAGAGCAGACTGAGGCACAAAGCGCCCCTAGAATAATAGAACCAAGGTTGGTGTAGTCACAACTGTTGACATTAGGAGAGTGCCATGCACTTCAGATGTCGCCAAGGGCAAACAAGCAAAAGGCTTGAGCCATGTATAATTGATATTTTCATAGTTATCACATGACATTTTACATCAAGTATAGTTTATTATTACCTAAGAGATACAACTTCGTACAACAACAACAATAGTAGAGTTGGCACAATTGTTAGCGACACATTACGCACTGAAGGAAGATAAACTGCAGTTATTGGCATAGAAGGAGTAGGCATAACAAAGAGAAGATAAGCTAAGGAAAGCAATAGAGAAAGTCTATAGCAACCTTCCATAGGCACACCTGAAAGTAGACACATTGGCAAAAGGGGAAAGTAACAAATATTGGCAGACATATAGGGTCTCAAGGAAAAGGTTGTGGAGTTAGAATCACAAATAAAACCAACTACTCCACCTGAAGAGAAAGAACATAGACAACCACCTTGATTGCTAAACATATCAAAGAATTGGATGCATAATGCAACAAGTAGTATGATAAAGAGCTACATATATGGGAAACATTGATAGAAAATCAATAATTTAAGTAAGTGGCAAAGAATATTTGGACCATGCAGGAGAAGGGTCAAAAGATCCAAGACAACCTGTGCACACTACAACTTACCGACTGTAGGTATGCCATGTTGAAATGAGTGCAGTTAGAAAAACAAATGAATAACATGAGAATTGAGCATCGACAATTGTCACAGAGGTTGGATACCTTGTGGGAAGAAGCGTTTTAAGTAACAAATGATATTGGAACCACACACCAATCAGTTAAGCAAGAAGTTTAGGACACCACAAAAAAGTTGAAGACTACCATGACAGTTGAGGTAGTATATCAGATTTAGGGGCAAGTAGAGGAAATAAATACATAGGTCATCGCATAAAACAGATGTTGGATACATTCATTGCAATGACAAAGGAAACAATGCCCTCAATAGCTTAATAGAAAGACTGAGTGGCTTGAGGGCAAGCCACGGGTGAGTATTGGGGACCTATTGGAGAAGTGTTTTGAGTACAAGTTTTGGAGCATCATGTAGAAGGGTACCATGCAGGATACAAGTTTTGGAGCACCGTGTAGAAGGGTACCACACAGGAAGGTTGACCAAGGGTCGACACACAGGAAGGCGGATGATCCGGATTCAAACAGGAACGCAATAAAATACAGAGATAACCATATACACAAAGATGCAGTGGAAATAATGCTTCATTTCATTAATGGAAAATATTGAAATATGCTTACAACCAGAAATGGAAATAAACTAGCTAAGGCGATGGTAGCTTATCTTTGAGAAGAGATGTGGCAGCTACATGCCTCTGAACTGTTCTGAACTGTGTTACAATGAGGCTCGAAGGCCTATTTATTGTTGAGAAACAATGGGAAAACCCTTCACATTCAAAACCTAACCCTAAAAGATGAAACCGCCAAATTGTGGGCCCCGTTTTTGGGTAAGTTGGTACATCAACTTCCCGAGGTCGCGAATTGGTCGTATTATCTCTGTTTGATGCGCATGATAGCCCATTGGAAAGATCTCTTCGAGGACTACGACAGAAAAGACAATTTTTAGACACATATATCGCTGGCCGTAGATTTCCAAAAAAACGTTGTTTAGGGCCTCAAAACGGCTCCGGAAGTTTAGGACCCGAAAAACTGCTAAAAATAGTAAACTATGCTATAATTAAGGAAACTGAAAAATTGAAAGAGACAGTTGTGGGTTTCCAAGTGGAATTAGCGGTGCCCACCAATATCCACCTGGATCAACGGAAAATAAGAAAATCCATTAGGGTTATTTTGTACGGTTTTTCCCATGGTAATATTTTACCACCCATGGTAAAATGGGGTTTTGGTCATTTGAACCAAAGATGTAAAACTGTAAATAGGCTAAGTAGTATGGGAGAGCTAAAGAGTGTATTCTTTTTATATGTGATATTGCATTATAAAGTTGATTTGTTAGGCTGGTGAACCATGAAAATTGAGAATGTAATGAAGTCTTGACAATTATAATAAAAGGATTTCACTTGGGTTATATTATGTGGTTGCACATTATGTGACGAATTTTCTACTTTCTATGTTCTGATTTTATTGAGTGTTTGTTAATAATGGGTTTATTATGCGGAATAAGGGTATACCTTAATTTCTTTTCATGAATAACAAAAGTAATAATATGTTGAATGTAATAGTGATAACCAAGGATCTGTGTCTCCTTCATCACTGCAGAACTGTCTAGGTTCCTGCAATCCCTCACAGATGCCTCAGGTGAGACTCACCTGCCCACAGGTGTTGCTGAAAGGACCGGTATCTAAGGGCTTTTGTTGGCTAGTTAATTATGAACTTGGGTTTGCTTTCTGCGTGCCAACAATCACCTCCTCAAAACACTTGATAAGGTTATTATTTCCACTACAACAACATATTACATAAAAACCCTATCTACAATAGCATTGAAACCCAAAGAAGGAGACTTCGAGGATATGGACCTCGATTTTTTTAAGGTTCCCATGCCCATTGGATTAACAACAAAAAAAGAACTGATATTAATATCTCTTTGGAGACTTTGATTATATGGACCTCGAATTTTGTAAGGTTCCCATGCCCATTCAATGAACCAAAACAAAAACTTATATTAATTTCTCTTCCTCTCTCTCTCAACTATGATAAATTCATAGGAAACAGAGGTAGCTTGTGAAAGGTGGCAATGAATAATCACTACATAGTGAAATACACAAAACTATCTAACACAATACAAAAGGGAGAACAACATAGAGAAAGTTCTCCTTTCTTTATTACATCGTTCATCCCTTCCTATATGGATTTCATGTTGTTGTTTCTCTTACCTCTTATTTGTGTTATTTTATGTTGTTTTTTGGGAAAATCAATTGCCTTTTTAATGAAAAATAATGCCTTTTTTTCATTTTTCATGCTAGGTTTTATGCTTATGTATTTAATGCCTAGTGAAGGTAGTTATTTATTTATTTATTTATATTTTTTTTGGGCAAGTAAAATGCCCTTAATACAAAATATTGGGTTTTTTCCATTTGTCCTACTAGGTTTTCTGTGTGTATATATATATTCCATGTTTAGTGAAGATATTATTTGTTCGTTATTTTATGCTTTTTTGGGCAAATCAAATGCCTTTTTGATGAAAAATAATGGGTGATTTTTCATTTGTCATGGTGGGTTTTTGCTTATATGTATTCAATGTTAAATGAAGATAGTTATTTGTTTACTAGGTTTCTCTATATTTGCAATGAGTGAGGTTTAAAGTAATTCAGGCTTCTTTGTTTGTTCACACAATTTATAAGAGGGTTTGAAAATGTTATATGTGCTGATGAATAAATTGCTAGTCTTTCGAGTTAAGCTACAACCTTTTACAAGGGTTGGTTAGTCCTCTTCAAGCTAGGGTCTACTCTGTTGATGAAAACACCTTCTCTTATGTGTTGCATTTTGTGTTTCTCTTCTAAATATAATATAGCTTGCAATTCCTTGTATGAGTATATCTTGTTCTTGAGTGGATGAGGAACCATTTGTGTTTTAGTTTAGTAGTTAAAATGTTATTTCATCTTGTCAACTCCTTCACCAACATAGAAAGTGATGCAGGAGCATTCAGCTCAACAATATCATTGTATTTTAGTAGACATAGGGGGTCTTGTATTTTAAGGCATTTGGTTTCCTAAGTGTTGAATTAATGTAATTACTTAGGTTTTGAGTGATTTTAATGAAAATAGAAATTAATTAAGTATTGTGAAGCATATTGTAAATGTTCTCGAATGTAGGAGAACATGAGAGAATTAGGATAGTTGAGAGATTGAGAGATTTGAGAATTAATTGTAAATCTTAGATTAGGAGTTAGTTCATGATTCTGTGGATTAGAGAGGATCCTTAGAGATAAGGAAGAGATTTTAGGGTTTGTTGAGAAGTTTATGGATCTAAACCAGGAATTGGTTGTAGAATCCTTTTGTATAAATGTAAGCCTAAAAGGCATAGTCATGGGTTAGCTAGTTAGTTAGGAGTTAGAGTGTGAAGAGTTTGATTCTAAGCCTACGGGTAGATTGTGCAACAAAGGCCACTGATACTGGAAATCAGGCTACAGAGAAGAAACTGTGTAAATACCTGTTAATTAATACAAACAACTTGATTCTGAGTTTATGTGTGTGTGGAATAATTTAGCTACAATCTGTGTGTGAACTAGAGTAGTTCTATGTAACAAAAGTTGCATGTGCAGAATCAGAGGCGAAATAGAGAGAAGAGTGATAGAGAGGTGTTACGGCTTTGTACAGAACAACAGTACAGGAAGAAACCTTTAATGTTACAGTGGAGGTGAAGGAAGCATAGAGGCGCGAGCGAAGTTAAGGAGGAAGTTGTGATGCAGAACAGCTCAAGGCCAGAACCTTGGAAGAAACCTGAAATCATAGGAACACTAAGAAACGACCTAAACGTGGAGTAGGTAGAAAGGAAAAAGAACCGTCAGATCTTTTAGATTAACGGATACGAATGGCAGAAGAAGAATGGCGGAGGACTAGATCGTGGGGACAGGAGAGCGTGGAAGTTCTTGATCGCGATTGAAGGCCCGCAATTGACCTTAGCTGTTGATCACAAATACAAACATTTGTGTGAAGTCAACTACGGGGGTTGAGCGTTTGGAAATCCATGGAATAGTTGAAGGGTCGCAGACAGTTGGATCACGACTGATGTTGACCGTTGGATTAATATCGCATCGCATCATTCAAGAGTGAATGAACCTTGGCTAGAAGAAATTGCAATATGTGATGTGCCATGATTGGGTGAACCATCAGCCGACAAATTAATGAGGAGATCAACAATGGAGGATGTCGATTGGGTTTGTTGGTCGGGTGGATCAACGACCGTCGAATTGAATGGTAAGATCAACGGCATAGAGTGAAGTGTCCGTGCAAAAAGGGAAATTCATCGTGGGACCAGTTGCTATTCAAATACCAATTGTTGTTCAATTGTTGTTCAGTTGTTGTTCAATTGTTGTTCAGTTGTTCTTCAAATGTTGTTCAGTTGTTCTTCAATTGTTGTTCAGTTGATGTTCAATTGTTGTTCAATTGTTGTTCAGTTGTGGTTCAATTATTGTTCAATTGTTGTTTAGTTGTTGTTTAATTGTTGTTCAATTGCGGAGCGGACCCGAGAAGTTTATAGACGCAAGTTAAAGTTATTTGAGTTCCAAAGGACGAGTGGAGATCACGTGACAACCATTCATCTGATGGAATGAAATCGATGGTGGAGATTGAACTAATAAAGGTGGGCCTCGAAAAATGTGTCAAGGCCATGGAAAAAGTGGAAAGGTGAGGTTAATGCAGTTTATGTATATTTCTATTATATGAGGTTATTATAGAAATAAAGCGGGTTAAGGGCAATCAACCATGGTATGATTAGTGTCGAGGAAATCTGAGACCAGAGTAAGAGAGTATGGTTAATATGCACGGGTTTAAGAATTAACAAAAGTTTACGAGGATTAACAAGATTCCGCTGGAGAGGTTAATTAAAGATTAGACTATTGAATAGTCTTCGAAACATTTCCACATGAGACATTATTAAGGGGCCTTAAATTGTAATTCGTGGAGGGTTGACCAGGCAGGTCATTGAAATTCCTGGGATAAATGAGATTATGCAATTTATATGCATATTGTGCGTATTGTCGGCTTAGCCGACATCATTTTGGTATCAGAGCATAATTGGGGAAGAGACATTTGGTAAAGCAGCACAAAGAAATCCTGTGTGAAAATTTAGAACAGAGTTATGTGTTAAGATGTGTATGTAGGCAAGAGGAGATAAGATTCTAATCTGACAAACAGTAGGCACACAGAGATAAAGTATAGTGAAATATTGGGAGAATTTGCAGATGCAAGGAAATAGAGAACAATCTATTCAAAGTGTAGGTGAATGGTAGAACAAGATCATGCAGAGGTATTGTTGCAGCTCACAAAGGCAGTTCCACAGAGAATGTGGGTAGAATTGCTAAGGGATAAAAGAAGATGGTAAAAGTCTTTGAATGAAAGCAGAATGTGGAAGAACCTTGAGGAATTTCAACAGAGGTTGGATAAAGAGGATAGTTGTGTTCTTAGAAGATGTAGATGAGTTGAAGCCTAGAAAGATCAGAGAGATGTGCTCAAAGGAGGTTCCAGAGATAGCGAACCAAGAGCTTGCCAAAATACCAAGTACAGAGGAAAGCTTGGTGAGATAAGTGGAAACATGTAGGACTTGTTGTTGTAGAGGCTTTAATACAGCTCATAGTGAATGAACAAGGAAATCGTAGAGATGGAGAAGAAGATGACTATTGATAGTATAGTGGAGGTTCTTAGGGAAACCACAACAGAAGAAAAGTGAAGAAAGAGAATGCCAAGGCAAATGGCAAGAGGATGAGTCAACGAAGTTTGAAAAGGAGATGGCTGAGATAAGAGAAGAACTCAATGTGTTAACAATGCTGCTAAAGGAAAGCCAAAGAGAAGCCAGCGAAGTGGTATAAGTTATAGAGAAGGCTACGACAGAAGCAAGTGAAGTGGTTGACGGAAAAACTAAGAGAAGCTGAGTTGGAAATGGAAGTGTCCATTTGTGAACCAGAGCAGGGTGAAGTTCTAGGTGAAGAAGAAGACTTGAAGATTGAAACTTCAAGTCAAACCAAAGGGTCACATGATTTTAAATCTGATAATTTGTGTATGTTTGCAGATGAAACATGCGAAGAAGGACAATTTGCTGATATTGTCATAAAGGAGGAAGAAGACAGGCAAAATCTAAATTATGTTCTGAAAGAAGAAGTAGAGAAGGATATCAAGCAATCAAGTGAAAGACTTGATGAGATTGAAGAGAAGACCAGTGAAATATTTTTACGTCATGTAGAGGAATTGGAATAAGGAGGACTTGGTCATTGAATCATCAGATGAGATCATGAGGTCTTGTGGCTTTACAACTGACAAGTTGTGGGTGAATGCAGATATTGCAGAAGACAAAACATCTTATGGAACTGTCTTGAATGAAGCGGAAATTTGCCAAGTAAAGTATGATGATGATTGTCTTTCAAATGAAGATCAAGTTGAGTTATTACAGCAGAAGGAGTTCATAAATTCCTTGCTCAGTGGAAGAAATATCTTTAGTGGAGATGAGACAGTTATGTCTTATGGTAAGGAATTTGCTATTGATGAGAACAAAGAGGAATTGATTTTTTTTAATGGCCAAAGGGAGAGTGATGGACAGACATCTAAAACTATCACAGAGATGGAGGATCAGAATTTTATTCTAATCAAGAATGAAGAAGTAGTGTCAACAAGAAATTATACTTGTGACAAAGAAGAAGATAGTGAGGATTGTACAGAGCTTTCAGGAGAAATTCCAAGTGGATGGAAAATTTATGGCATGAGTTAAGTCTTTTGGAGAAAAGGCTAGAAAACCAAAAATTAAGTGTTCAGGTTGTAAAATCATAACTAAATGAGAATGAAGAAGTTCAGTACAACGGACAAGGACAAGAATACATTATTAAAACAGATGGTGTGGAGGAGAGACTAGCTGACAATCTTGTGAATTCTGTTGAGAATTCAAATCAGCATACTAATGTGCTGACAGAGGAGGAAGAATCAGAGCAGCATACTGAAGTGTTGCGAAAGGAAGAAGAGGCACTGAGGCCTTATGTTTTTTATTTTAATAATTGTTTGGTGAGTGCAGGTTTAGTTGCAGATGCTGGAGGAAATTTGGCATAGATGAGCAGCCAAATAAAAATGAAAGAGGAAGATTCTGTGGAAGTATTTAATCCATGGAACAGAGATGTTAAATTGCTAGAGACAATGTTGGAAAGTCAGGATTCAATACAGAAATAGATGATCATGAAAGAGGGTAAGGATGAAAAGGAGGCAGAACAAGTAAGAATGACAAAACAAGTAAAAATAAGCGAAGAAAAAGTAAGCGTAGGAGAAAGAGTAAGTGATAGAATTTGACAACTTCAAAGTGAAGAACAGAAGTTTGAAGTGTTAGTAGACAACAACAACAACCCGAAACAAAGAGAAAGACGTAACAATAAGTGGCAAAGTATGGACCAGCCCAAGGATGTGTTGGAAATGGAAATTGAAAAATTCTGGTAGTTGATGATGAAACAATCCATATGGAGAAGATTGATAGCAGCAAGAAGGATGATCAACCAGAACTTGAAACTGGTTGACAAGGAGAGGAAAATAAAACAGAAGGCAATAGACATACAGTAGCAGCAAAGGCGCAGAGCATTCAGACAACTACAAACTAAATTTTGAGACCCTGGAGGTTTTCTATCAACGTATGAAGACACATGATCAGGAGATCAATAACATTTTCTACTTTGGGAGTTTGATGCCGGAGCATTCATCTCAACAATATCATTGTATTTTAGTAGACATAGGGGGCTTTTATTTTAAGGCATTTGGTTTCCTAAGTGTTGAATTAATGTAATTACTTAGGTTTTGAGTGATTTTAATGAAAATAGGAATTAATTAAGTATTGTGAAGAATATTGTAAATGTTCTCGAATGTAGGAGAACATGAGAGAATCAGGATAGTTGAGAGATTGAGAGATTTGAGAATTAATTGCAAATCTTAGATTAGGAGTTAGTTCATGTTTTTGTGGATTAGAGAGGAGCCTTAGAGATAAGGAAGAGATTTTAGGGTTTTGTTGAGAAGTTTATGGATCTAAACCAGGAATTGGTTGTAGAATCCTTTTGTTTAAATGTAAGCCTAAAAGGCATAGTCATGGGTTAGCTAGTTAGTTAGGAGTTAGAGTGTGAAGAGTTAGATTGTAAGCCTACGGGTAGATTGTGCAACAGAGGCCACTGATATTGGAAATCAGGTCGTAGAAAAGAAACTGTGTAAATACCTATTTATTAATACAAACAACTCGATTCTGAGTTTATGTGTGTGTGTGGAATAATTTAGCTACAATCTGTGTTTGAACTAGAGTAGTTCTATGTAACAGAAGTTGCATGTGCAGAATCAGAGGCGAAATACATAGAAGAGTGATAGAGAGGTGTTACGGATTTCTACACACCAACAGTACAGGAAGAAACCTTCAATGTTACAGTGGAGGTGAAGGAAGCATAAAGGCACAAGCGGAGTTAAGAAGGAAGTTGTGATGCAGAACAACTCAAGATCTTTTAGATTGACGGATATGAATCGCGGAAGAAGAATGGCGGAGGACTAGATCGCGAGGATAGGAGAGTGTGGAAGTTCTTGATCATGGTTGAAGGCCCGCAATCGGCCTTAGCCGTCGATCACAAATTGAAACACTTATGTGAAGTCAACTACGGGGGTTGAGCATTTGGAAATCTGCGGAATAGTTGAACGATCGTAGACTGTTGGATCATGACTAATGATGACCGTTGGATTAATATCTCATCGCATCATTCAGGAGTGAATGAACCTTGGCTGGGAGAAATTGTGATATGCGATGTGCGATGATCCGGTGTGTTATCACTCAGATTTTCCTTGAAGTTGTTAGAATAAGGAAATGGGTCTGAGGTAACTACAAACCAACTTTTAAGTACATAATCTAGCCAATCTGTACTCAAAGAGGGCTCTCTCTTTTAGATTTAGCTTTCTTTTATGAGATATTAGGCTAGTTATGAAAGCTTGAGGGTTTTTATTGTGTTTGGTGGTGGAATTCAGGAGCAGATGGATAGAACAGAGTATTTTAGGCCATTGAGCTATGGAGTCAACTGAATATGGCTTAACTGGATCAGGTTTTTTCAACAAAGGAGAGCTTCATAGGGCAAGATAGCTAAACGAGGTACAAATGATAGCTTTAAAGGGATGAAATGGTCTTGAAAAGGAAGAAGGGCGGTTAAGAATCCTTTAGCAAATTTCAATATGAGGGAAAATGGGTGATCACTAATAAAAAACAATTAAGAATGTCTTATTAAATGACCACAATGATAAACTAATAAGCAAGGAGTAGTTAAGAATTCCCTGCCTATGATAGCTTAGAAGAAAACATTTAGAATAAAAACGATTTTAAAGATAGATTGCATTGAAGCACTTCCTGAAATATACTTTTTCATTTGTTATTGAGAGATGAAACACATGTGAAATAATAAACCAAAAAACAATAACATATAAGATATAGAATACTTATTTGTCTAGCGTTTAACACATGAATCCTGTAAAAAGTCTTTTTCTTTATTTCTTCATCCAGCCAGCCATACAAGAGTTGTTCAACAACACTTTATTCCAGAATAATAAGTCTATAGAAATGTCAAAGAATCCACCTTAAGTACTTCGAATGAGGAAGTACTCATACAAAAATTTACAATAAAATATCTCATAACTGAGAGAGATATAATCTAGGAAGACTAACTATATGTTACATAAAAGTAGAGACAGATGGTCTCGAAGATAGAAACTAAAAGTGAACTGATGGCTTGTTGTCCCTGTTTTTGTGAATGAGCTGGAGGCAAGTCCTATGATTGAGCAGCTTGTTGTCTTGCTCGTAATTCTGTGTTGGCTATTTGCTTTTTATCTTCTTACTGATACTCTTTGACTTGTTCTGATACTCTTTACATGTGTTATCCCTGTTCACCTTCTTTTACCAAAATTGATTGTGGTAAATACTGAAAATTTAATTTTTCACCAAGGCAAATTATAAAATTTTTGTCATATCTATCCACCAATCTTCTCTTGGTATCCTGGTCCTTTGAAACTTCCTGAAGATTTCATCAACCTCAGTGTATTTAACAAAATTGGGCCGTATTGGAAACAAATGTTTTAATTCATACTCAACATAAAACAAGTTCTCTAGACTGTCATAGAGAACTCTGCCTGTAGGGAGTGCCTTGGGTGCAGATGCACTAGCTGATGAACTAGCCTAATTATTTGCATATTGACCCAACTTTTCAATATAATCCTCATGCCTCATCAATTTATCATTAATTACTAGAGGACTGGGAAGTCCTTTGCTGTGTAAAATGTCAAATTTTTCCATAAATTCATTAATGTCCTCCTGCATGTTTTGACATCTTATTTCTAAGTTCTGCATCAGAGACCTTTTGATCAATACCTTCTTGATTTCAAGGATAGTCTCAGTTCTATCCTAAATATTCAGTTCTTCTAGCTGGTACTTATTTGTGTTGTTTAAAAAGTTTATTAGCCTGATATCTTCCTCAGGCTTCCCTCCTAGCTCTTCCTTAATCTTTTGAATCTCTTGAAGAGCCACTTTCACCAGGTCAGTTTGTTCAAAAATGATTTGTATCGATGACTAAACATCATTTATTGATTGAGTGATGTTGGTCCATAGAATTTTCCTAATATCTGTTAAAGGATTTTCGAAAGTGAGATCCTTTTCCAAAGTTTTTACCTGCTTCACCAAGCCTCTATTCTTCCTCACTTCCTCAGCAAAATTAATCTATCAAACATCATATTTATGCTCTAAGTGACAAATTTCTCCTTTACTTTCTGGAGTTGAGAAACTTGGAGTTTCATCTCCTCCATGGACTTGATTAACTCCTTAGTACTTAGTGCTGAAGTTCCTGCTTGATCCGAGTTGGATCCATAAAGAATGATTAAACAGAGCCATGGTTGTACTAGGTCGGGACAGACTTCAAAGAAATTACAACAGTGATCAAAAACACCTCTAAACCAGTGGCAGTGGCAGCCAGCGTGGAACGATGAGGATCTCGGTCAAAGCACGCTGATCGAGGCCCGTGGAGACTGCGCGGAGGCGAATTTAGCCCCTGAGAGGCCCGGATCGGGAAACAAAGGAGGTTTATCGTTGGGCGAAAAACCCCAAATTGAAGAAGCCTCGAGCGCTCGATGGCATGAGAGCAAGAAAAACCGTGGGATAAAGGCTAAAGCGCTAAAGGCGGAACCCGCTCCAAAAACCGGCGGTATTGATTGGGGGCGTCTATGGGTGGTAAGTTGTTTTGAAGGAAAAGGAGCGATTCCACTCAGCGCCTGATGCCTGGCAAGTGGAGGAGAGAGAAAATCATTGCTCAGCGCGTGCTAACGGTCGAGCAAGTCAACCGCGCGAAACGTGCATATGGCGTCGGATATGGAGGCTCCAAATCTAACGGCTGAGATCGCGCCCGATGGGAAAGCGGAATCGACAAGGGATTAAGCGCATTCTGTAAAGATTTGATGTCCGATTTGACTACGAAGGTGGCAGAAGACTCATTCCATGAGGTAACGGAAAAACCGAACCGACGAAGAGAATCGGTGCAGCTGCAGGAGGACATGTGGCCACTCCCTGTGAGCCTGGTGATGACGCCGAACAAGGAACTCCAAGCGAAGCTGTAGCAGGCGATCCGATGGGAAGTGGAAGAGGAATCGCAGAGCCATGGGTATGAATGGTTTTAAGCCATGAACAAAGAACAGAACACATGCAGAGAGAGAGAAAAAAACCACCAGAACCTCGAGAGGAGGACGGAACACAGAAAGGAAGAACAGAGAGAAGAAAGATAGTGAAGCAACAGTGGAATTGAAGATAGAGGGCCGAGCTAACTGGAGGCAACATCGAGCACCAAAGAGCTTGAGGGATTCAAGCCATTCCAGAGAGGATCTGTCCGAACTGAACACCACATTGGGCTCTCTCCATTATAAACCAGAAGGTCACAGAGCTGGTAAAGAAAAGGTCTGTGTACTCTAGTGGCTTGGGGAATCCAAGAACCACCCTGCCAAGCAAATTCCATTTCAGGAGACTCACATTGAGCTCCTTCATTGTAATTCTCTGCTTCAAGACACAATAAAAGAAAGCCACCACTGAAAGTTTGACCGGAGATGTAGCCGTGGAAGGATAGGGTGAACTCCTTATTAAATTTTTATGTTCTTGTATTTGCTTACTGTGTTTATCTGCTGTTTTCCATTTCAAGTGTCTGTGTATTTGCAATCTAATCGATCCGTTGCTTAAATAACATAGACAGACACACCAACATATGAGTCTGTAATACCTTCATTTAATAAATCTTTAACTGAGGTCACTCATAGGGTGATTATCAAATCATTGCATCTGTTGTACCTGTGCTTGTACCTGTAATTGTCTCTGTTGTAGCCAAAGGGTCATTTGGTGCAAGAGCTGTTGCAAGTGTGGATTAGATTGCCGTGGAGACCACTAGTATCACATTTTGAGGCTAAGAGGTCGACTCACTCTATCTGATCTTTAGTGATTTTTCTAATTCCTGCTCAGTCTCCTTCAACTGCTCATTTAGCTTGAGGCCTAAATCCATAAGCTCTTCTTCAGATTTATTTTGAATAACTTCGGCAGTTTGTGGATGTCATAATGCAGGCAACTTTAACTGCTTTCTCAAGGCAGTTATGTCTTCATCTTTCTTCTTTATTAAGACCTCTGCAACTTTCACATCTTTTGGTTTATGACCCAATCCAATAACCAACTTCTCCAGTGATTTGATCATGGTGTCCTTAGCCTATGAAGAGGCTCTTTCTAGCTGTAACTGAGCAGTGGTATTGTTCAAAGAATTTTCTAATCTGTGGGCCATCATGGCTTTATTTATCAAGGTGGAATACACTATCTCCCCTGTCTACTTATGTAATTCAATCTGATCTAGTGGGTGAATGTCCTTGGCCATGACCCCAAAATCAGTTTTGAGGTAGTCTGCAATTTACTGAGGTTGTTGTACTTTGGGCTTAAAAAATCTCATCTGCATTTTACCTTCCTTGATGTCATAGGTTAACATCAACCTAGTTTGATTGGTAGGAGCTATCTTCATATATTGATTGTAGACTTGGGCACTTCATGGTTCATTTATGGCCTTTATCGTTTTGAATTTCTCTTTAATTTTTAGGGATTTATTAACTGAAGGCCTGAAGGATGATACTTCAGCACTTTACTGCCTTTCCAGATTCTGTTTTTGTGAGCTAGAAGGTGTCCCACTTGCTCGGAAAATATGTTGACTGTATGCATCTTCTTTTCTTTGAATCTCTGTAGTTTCTTCAAAGAATTCCTCTTCTGAATGGGGATTTAGCCTATGCCTCTTAGCACTAGGCTGATTTGAAGGACCACTATCAGGGGTAGCTACTTCCCTATCTCTCTTTAAGCTCTTTTCCTCATTCAGAGGAGTCTGTAAAACTGGTGGATCTCCCATATTAATATGAGTTGGGTGGGTTTGTGTTTGAGCCTACTCTTGAGAAGTTTCAGGCTGCTTTGACATGCTTGACTACCCTGATGCAGGAGTGCTAGTTTCTTGGTCTTTTCTCTGTGATGGTTCTGCAAGTGGTGCACTAGTCTCCTGTGAGTGCCTTTGAGAGGTATCAACTGTTGAGGCACTATTCTATGATGCTGGCTTATGAGAAGTCTCAACTAGCACATGTTCAGAAGAATCCAGGTCAAGTGTCTTTTCTAGATCTTTCATTACATTTTCTATATTGACCTGATCACTATCCATTTCTACCAGAGTCCCTTCCCTCCATTCATCCATGTTGGCATATAGCTCAATTTTTGGGATCCTGTGATAAAAATAGGGTGATAGTCTATTTTTCATTCTCCTATCGCATATGAAACTGTGGGGGTCACATGGAGTCCAACCAAAATTTTTGCTTAATCTCATGTGGTTTTCTAAGATTTTTTCTGTTGCTTTGCTTGCTTCTCTATTGTTGAAGATAAATGGGCCTAGGTGATCCTTGATTCTTAGTTGTGCTTTCTTTTTGGCCTTGGTAAAATGAACCTGATCTGAATTGATCATTTGTCTATAATATTCCAAAGCAAACAGTCTCATTGGATGATCTAATAATCACCCTATGAGTGACCTCAGTTGAAGATTTATTCAACAACAGGTATTACAGACTCATGTGCTAGTGTGTGTTCAGTGTTATTGAAACAACAGATCGATCAGATTGCCAATACACAGACATTTTAAATGGAAAGATAGCATAGAAATACAGTAATCAATACTAGACACAAACAGTTTTTTAATAAGGAGTTCACCCTAGTCTCCAGGGCTACGTCTCCAGTCCAGCTTCAGTGGTGGCCTGGTTTTATTGTGTCTTACAACAAAGAATTTACAATGCAGGGACTCAATATGAGTTCTCCTGACAACAGATTTTGCTTGGCAGGGTGGTTTGTTATGAAACCAGCTCAAGAAAAGATAGATCAACGCCTTAGAGTTCAGCCTCTTCGAGGGGGCAACCTCCTTTACATTACATAAATGAACAATTCTTGGATGATTCAAATGATAAAACCTCCTT
>APFE031608410.1:107488-125697 GCA_000404065.3 Pinus taeda
CTAAAATGCAAATATAAAAGAATCAAATCAATAAATTTGTAAAAATAAATCAAAATTTTATTCACCTTTTTGTAATCATATCTTTTTATGGCTAAACATTCACAGGTAGGAACTCACAATTTATAGGCTACCAATATTAATAGAGCTATAGCTCTATTAATGCATAGGGCAGTGTATGCCACCCATTGCATTTTGTACTTGACTAAATCCAAATTTTATATTAATAAAGTTATAATTCCACAAATATTGATAGCCCAATTTTCACTAAGCATGGACTATATTTTTTCCAATTTAAAAACATATTTTTTGTTAATAATAATTTTATATAGATGAGGCAATATATGCTACTCATTAAATTTTGTACTTTGTCTAAATTTAATTTTTTTACCATATTTAAATTTTTACCAAATTTAAATTTTACATTAATAAAGCTATAACTCCACAAATATTAATAGCGCAATTTCACTACCCTTACAATTTAAAAATATACTTTCTGCTAATCCTTTTTTTTTCCAAAAGGTAAAAACTCATTAATTCCCTCACCTGCATTGGAAAAAATGTAAAACATGCCCTTTTTTTTGACATCAGCCGACCTAATTTTATTTTCTATATATACCTTCACATTCTTAAGCTCAATTCTAATTTTCTATTTATATTCCTCCACTATTCCCCCAACAAGGTAAATTCATCGGCATCAAAGGTTAGAAGGTCCAGTGGGAGTAGCGCGGCCAGAGACAATCAGAAGGCAGTGGAACGAAGAAAATTCTATCAATCTCGAAAATAAGGAGAACAACATAAAGCAAAAACCTGCTTTCTTCGCTTCCTTTTTCGTCGCCACTAGCTTGAATTTCAGGTTGTCACTTCTCATCCTTTCACCATGTTTTTGGCAAATCATATGCCCTATTAGTGAAAAATAATGGATTTTCTCAGCTTGTTCTGTCGGCCTTTCTGCTTATATATTCAAGCTTCAGCGATGGCCGTCATTTGTCTATTGAGTTTCTTTATATTTGTGGTGGGTAGTGTTTAAAGTTATCCAGGCTTCTCTGTTTATTCACGAGATCTACACGAGGGTTTGAAAACGTCGTATTTTTACTATGTTGCATATGAGCCAGGGTTATTTTTACCTATGTTGCATATGAGGTGGGGTTCTTTTTAATTCTTGTTTGCTTTTTGAGATGTGCGGCTGTGTTTCCATGCCACCACCTAGGTTTCTTTCCATATGAGTGATATTTAATGGAAGATATTGAAATTTAAACTGAAATTCATTTTAATGTTCAGTAAAGATGAAATAGGTCAAATGGACCACAGAGTAAACCAACCATGAAAAGCCTATACAAAAAAGGGCTGGGTAGGGTGTGGGGTTATTGTCAAAACTTGAACTTGTAATGAAGAGAGAAGGGAGCAGGCCTTACTTATTGTCTAAACTAATAATGTGGGTGTTTGTAGTCAGTGCTTGCCTAAGAAGGCCATCAGGAGAGTGCCCTGGACTTGTAGGAGCATGGAAGTAATCTGAGTTGAATCAAACTACTTCCGCTAGAGCGGAGGCAGAAAGGAAATCTCTCATAATCTCTCAGGCTGAAGAGAATACCCTTGTTACTGCAGCTTAGCCAGAGGAAATTGCTCGTGGATGGTATACCTTGCTCTTGAAAGGTCATCTCACTTGTAAATATGAATCACAAATGATCTGCTTGTTGTGCTTGGCTTATTAACACCAATGCAATGCTTCTGGAGTGTAGAAGAAGTGAGAACATTGTGATCTTTTGCTTTGCCAGTCATGGCAGGTTACCATCATTTGCTTACAATGCATTGGGTTTTCAATATTCATTGATGTTATAGTGACCTTAGTAATTCTCTAGTATAACACTCTTTTTCTTGCCACTGGTTGCTTGCTCTTGCTTTCTATTTACTTCTTGTTTGTTTTTATTGTCCTTATAGACCTACCTGGACTATAGGACCTTTAAATTGAAGGATATTTGCTTTTTATGACATTTGTGAATTTTATATTTTTTTAATATGACCTTAAAAAACAATTAATGGAAGTGTTTATCTCATCAAACAGGAAAGAGGAGTATTCTATCTATTTTTTGATAATGGCTGGGAGAAATCGCCTACCTGCACATGCTCTTAAGGGTGCTCAGCAAGCAATGCCACCGATGCACGAGGGCCCTTATGCCAGGGGTGCAGGGCCATTGCCACCTCATCCAGCTCTTGTTGAAGAGATGCGCAATGGTCCTCATGGCAGAGGGCCAGGTCCTCTGCTTCCACATCCTGCACTGCTACAGGAGAGGCTTGCAGCCCAGAATCAAGAGATTCAGGGAATGCTCGTGGAGAACCAACGGCTTGCTGCCACCCATGTTGCTTTAAGACAGGAACTAGCTTCAGCCAACCAGGAGCTACAACACCTGAGTCATGTAGCTAACAGTATGCAGGCTGATAAAGATCACCACCTCAATGAATTGTATGAAAAGTCTATGAAGCTAGAAGCAGAAATGCGTGCCTTGGAGCCAATGAGAGCAGAACTTATGCAGTTACGTGCAGATAATCAGAAAATGGGTTCCTCCAGGCAAGAATTGACGACCCAGGCACAATCACTTACACAAGAGTTGACAAGAGCATGGTCTGATATGCAGCAGGCAGCTGCGTTGAGGACAGAAATGCAAAGCTTGCATGAGGAATTTGAGGGGGCCAGGTACCTATGTTCTTTCTGCAGCACATCTAATATTATACATGTGTTCATGTATTTTGCTCTGCTTCTTTGAGTCTTAGAAAATAAATTTCTTGTTATTTCTAATAAACGCAAGACACTCCAAAGCTAATGAATTTATGTGTGGTTTCGCATTTTCCACTCTCGAACATGATACTGCAGAAATGCCATTGAATACGAGAGAAAGGCACGTGCTGCCCGGCTAGAGCAAGGTCAGAGTATGGAGAAAAACTTCATCTCAATGTCCCGGGAAGTTGAGAAACTCCGTGCTGAACTAGCAAATGTTGACAAAAAAGAGCGTGGTGCTGCAAACACAGGTATATTACTAGTATGCTTACTAGAGTTCTCTTATAATTTAATTTGTATCAGAAGTTTATATCTGTACGTTTTAAACTATATTATAAGTAAAATTCAGAAGGGGAAATCAAAACTGTTGTCATCAAAATCTCCCGACAGCTTTTTACAAAAATAATTTTAAAGTCATTTTTAAAGAAGTCTGGGCACCCCTAAGGTTAACCTAATTTGTGCCCAATCTTCAGGTGGAGCATATGGTGGGAACTATGGTAGTGCAGAGATGGGTTACACTAGTGGTGCATATGGTGGTGATGGTTATGGAATGCACCCGGTGTGTTTCCATTTTTCCTTTCAAAACATGATTCTGTGAAGTTTTCACATATTGTGCTATGTTTTGAGATGCTGGAAATAAATATTTTTGATATCATCTTGAAATATATTTGGTGTTTTCTATTTTTTTTTTGTAGGTTCAAGGTGCTGAAGAAAGTGGTGGTCAATATGGAGCTAGAGCTGCTGCATGGGGGGGATATGAAGGGCAGCGTTCCCATGTATGTAGATAAATGGTAGAGCACAATATAGACTTGAAATGCACTGTCATATGATGCATTAGTATTTAAGTAGTGTTTTTTGGTTGAAGCAGAATAATATTTTTTGGTTTTACAAATTGAAAGGCCTTGTTTAAAAATTATAATAATTGTTACAAATGTGATCAAAATATGTTAATTGGACTTGAACATAAAACTCATAATGATAAGATGCAAGTGCGTTATGCAACTTTTATAATTTGGAAAAAATAGAAATAAAATATAAAGAGTATGAAGGGGTAGATACAAGAGGTAAATTCTAGAATTAAAATAGTGTTGCAGGAATTTGCAATTTCTCTCAACAAATGAGTAATCAGTCATATCAGTCATACCAATTTGTGGGGGACTAGGCTATAGGTTTACATAGTTGAGCAATCTCTAGATGCTTAGATTAGTCTATATACAAGGACAGATTCATTATAATCAAAGTCTTGGATTAGTTTATAGTATATACACGAGAAATCATCCATTTTAATCTTAAATTCATAATTAGTATGATTTGGTTGTATTCCCACTTGTTAAGAAAATTTGTTAGTAATATGAAATTTGGTGAATTTTCCATTGGTACGGATACGGTATGGTAAACCTGTCTATGAATGTTTTTAGTAATATACCTCGTGCTATAGACTGGCAAACCCATGGTTGGATGAAATTTTCACAAATTGAGCTATATTTTGAGATACTGAAAAATTTATATTTTTGATATCATCTTGAATTATGTTTGTTGTTTTCTAATTTTTTGTAGGTTCAAGGGGCTGAAGAAAGTGGTGGCCAGTATGGAGCTAGAGCTGCTCCATGGGCAGCATATGAAACACAGCGTTCCCATGTACGTAGATAAATGGCAGAGCACAATATGGACTTGAAATGCACTGTGTCATGTGATGCATTACTATTTAGCTAGTGTTTTGTGGTTGACACTACCCAGAATTTGAAGCATCAAAGAAGTTTATTTAGATGATAATGTACCAGGGGAAGGACTATTTATTGATACCTTATTGGAGTTGTTGTTTAGTATTAGGCAGTTTTAAATATTTTGATTTTAGCTTTTAGCCTGTATGAAACATGGAGCTGAGTAAACAGAGTAATATTTTTTCTTTTTGTTTTAAGAATTGAAAGGCCTTGTTTACAAGTTATAGTAATTGTTACAAATGACCAAAATATGTTAATTGGAGTTGAACATGAAAGTCATAATGATAAGATGAAAGTGCGGAATGCAACTTTTAGGTTCAATTTGAAAATATATAGAAACAAAATATGAAGATAAAGAGTATGAAGGGGTATATGCAAGAGGTCTAGAATTAAAATAGAAATTAGTAATGTATTGCAAAAATTTCCAATTTATCCGAATTTTTTTTTAGTTTTTTTTGTTATTTTATCTAAATAATTTTAATAATGTTCAACAAATGAGTAATAAGAAAATTAAGTACAATCAGTCATACCAATCTGTGGGGGACTGGACCGTAGGTTTACACAGTTGAGCATATTGTTCAGTTAACTATTGATGCTCCAGTTGATAGTTAGACGCTTAGATTAGTCTACATTCAAGGACAGATTCACTATAATCAAAGTCTTGGATTAGTTTATACACGAGCATTCATATAATAGTAAGATTTGGTTGTATTGCCATTTGCTGTAAGAAAATTTGGTAGTAATACAAAATTTGGTGAATTTTCCATTAGTACAGATACAGTATGGTAAACCTGTTTATGAATGTTTTTTAGTAATATACCTCGTGCCATGGACCGGTAAACCTATAAATAGAAAATAAATGGCATTCCATAAACATTAATGCGTTGTGGACATCCAATTTGGGTATACCTGAGGTAGATAAGTGCCTTGACGTTGATAATTGCACATCAAATTTTTTAAAACGCCTCTGGAATAACAGACATGGGTGTTAATATGGATGTCCTACTGTTGGATTATCGATTGTCATATTTGACAAATGGATCAAGGCCAAAATGCAAGACTATTAAATGGAAATATTGATATTGGTCGTGAACCCCTTTCATAAAAGGTTAGAAAATGGAGTCTTCCCCTTGTTTCTTTGGCTGGCCTGTCGAGTTGAGTTAAGTCAGTGTCGTGTCTGGCTCTCTCTTGGCATATCAAACTAGCCAACAGTGTGTCAGTGTTGCAAATAACTTGCAGGTCAGACTCTGGCCTTTGTGAGATATTTGTTGCTTGATGAGTTCAACATGTGATCAAAAGGAAAAAATTAGCCAGGGTCAAATATATGTTGCTAAAGATTAAAATAAAGACCCCTAAGATGTTAGTGCAGAGTTTGAGCTTGTTGTTGAGCCGAGATTTGTAACATTGTTGAAAATTCTAATCACAGTGCAAAATATTCTCTTGGTGGTACTGTGGAGTCGAGAGTTTTTTTTATCCCGTTGGAAATAGTTAAGTCATTTGGAAAGTTAAATGATGAAAGATTATTAATATATCGACCATCTTTCTTATGGCGTCAGTAAGACATGCATGCATTTCATTTGTCTTGTAGACGAGCTAAAGTACCTTATATCATGTTATCTCATCTGGTAGGTTGATTCTATCAGGTGAGTTGCTGTTAATATCATCACTTCCCGTTATCTGGTTTTGACCAGTTGAAACCACCTCAATCAGCTCATTAGCTGTGTAGAAGGAATAGTTCATTAAAACTAGTATGTCTTCTGTTAGTTTGGAGGTCATTTTGGGAATCAGATGGCAAAATCCTGAGAGTGGAAATGAAGTATTTATAATATTAACAGTAAATTAGAGTTTGTTGCGTAATTGTTACTAGTCAACAATGTAATTAGATCCTAGCTGGATTCCTGTCTTAAGCTTTATGTAAACAGATATCTGAACCAAGACTGACAATAGTGGAAATTTAGTTGTTTGGCAACACGGAACAGCTAATCTTCAATTTTGAAGTTACTCGTATAATATACCTATAGTGTGATCTATGCACTAAGGGATGGTGTGGTACGATACTGAAGTTGTCTTGGAAATGTATATCATATAACATTTAATGTATATTAGTAATTTAAAATTTACATTTGTTGCAAATTTTAGTGGTAGGGTAAAGACCAGAAAATAAATATATACTGTTTTATTGGAATGATCAAGTCAGATGTTGCTTTCAGTGCACATCCGAAAAATACTTGCAGTGGCATACGATCTACATGAGAACATTTAGAGATGAAGTGAAAGAAATTGTGCAATTATTTGTTTATTATCTATTGACAGATTTGTCAATAATAGATTGCCTTGTAAGACTGGAGTAAAGTTTTAGGGTCAATACAGTTAATAGAAGAATGTACTTTTATGATATCTGATTCTGTTTGTTTTAGGTCCATACCTTTATATTCCATCTGAACATTGATAATATGACAAATATGTAAAGATGGTTTTCATAACATGTTTATAATTGAGTTGGGTAGGGTGCATCTTATCAAGTTGGTTAAAAGAAATATAAAAAACCTGCTAGTAAAGCAATGCACATTACTCTCTCTCAATTCAGATGCTTGAAATAATAATTGCATCCTCTTTTCTTGCGACTTGAAGTTATTTGTTTCCTTATATTGCATCATACTGTATGTGGTGGTTCAATTTGGTACCTAAAGTAGGGTGGAGGAAGATCTTCGTGTATATGTCCGTAGATGACAAAAATAAAATGGCTAAAAAAGCATAACATATCAAACTATGCATATTCAACATGTAGGTTGAATTTGAAACAAATGAATGATAATTTGTTGGATAGAAGTGAGGTTCTATTGGGTATGGTACTAACCATTTCCATTTACAAAACTGGTAGATCAGGACCTCAGGTAATTGTGTATGTAAATTTCAAATCTTTGGAATAGGAATCTGAGGTGACCTTGCAATTTATGATAGGAGAGCCAATTCACATATGACCCTCTAAATATTCAGCAATTGGGATGGAATACTTTTATGTTTCTTCTGTTGTATTTGTTAAAGGGAAATAGTAGCTGTGCCCTGCAGCTGATTTAAAAAAATAGTTTCATGTCAGTTAATGATTTTGCATATTGGCCCAGAATACATTTTAAATATGTAGGCTGTTGTTGTACAACAGCAGGTTATCTAGCTGTCATAAGGTAGAATGGGATGGCTCCTTGATCTGTCTAGATGTGAATTTTAGAAACCTTGTTTCAGTAATTGTGTTGTTTGCATACCTGTAACTGTCTGATGAAGTTGACATGGCTATGAGTAGGTGTGGTTGAAACTTGATACTAGGGAAAATATATATGGTAGGTACAAAGTCTTATGCAATTATGATAAGATGTCTTTCCAAACAAGAATCCAGATGTAAGTCTAACTGTAGGCAGCTTTTAAGGGTATCAGCTTCTGTTCGTTTTCATCTGGCATAAACCACTGTACATATATTTTAGGGGCTACTTGGTTCAACTAGTTTTGACTATATGGTATGTATTAAAGTTATATATCAGGTTTTCTAGATAAGAGTCGCTACACTGGGAGTACATTTTAGTTGTATACAATTGACTTTGCATTTCCTTAAGTGCAATGAAGAGACCAATTTTCAGAGATGTAACAGATCTATAAATGCAAAACCCGTTAAGATTTTCAGCTTCAAAAGTGTTTGAGAAAAATTGATGACAACTGTCAGTGGTTTGGTGCTGCAAGTCTGATGGAACGATGCCACTGAGTTTCACAAGTGCAAGTAAGTGTTTATAACCTGAAAACTGTTCTTAATTATATTTATAATATTTATGTAGTTTTCTTTATTATCTCTCTTTGCCACATCAAAAGTTGGACATTGTAATTCCTTTGTAAGCATGGTTGAATTTAGATTTGCCGCATTCTATGACATAAGCTCTGAATTCGCCACATCTCCTTGGTTTTTTGGTCTGTGATATCAATGAAAGGGTATTCTGCCTTTAGGATGAGCAGACTCAAGGCTTTCCATTATTTTCCTATAGGTATCCCAAGTCTAGAAGTGAATATGCCTACTTTTGTTTATAAACCAACATGATGCTACTAACTGGAGTTAGATCTTTAGAATTAAGCCTAGCTAATTGTTAGCCTAATTGTTTAGTTTATAGGCAATAGATGTTATGATGTGACGTATATATCGGCAATACTTGCCTTGTACCAAATCTGGTTAGCAAATTAGCAAGTTAAACGTGAAGCGTTAAAGTTTTAGGCTAGCTTGGGACTGCATGTTCACACTACTTATCAGATGTGTTTAGATATGCTGATGTCACGTAATTCATATTAATTTGTTTTAGATGGTATAGGGCATTTGACAAGTGTCAATTGCATTTTTATGGTGATGGTATAGAATGCCTGAAGCTGGCATCTGGTTAATCACACTTCTAGGAGGGATAGTGCCTGAATTTTTGATGTGATTATGCCAATGGACTTGTACCTCTACATGCTAGGGTCTGGTTTGTCTAGGTTTCCTCACTCTTTGTTTAGGATCACTCTTTCCATTCCAAAATTTTTAGTTGAATTGGAAACAGAGGGTTTTTGAGAAGGGAAGGTACCTCTTGTTTCAATCTGATCATGTCAATGGATTTAGATGCTGGTGGTTGTGTTATAGTGCCCAACACTGGCATTTGCTTAATCAAACTTTTCTAGGAGGGGTCTGATTTGTCCAACAAAATCTCTCTCTTTGATTAGGATCGATCTTTCAAATTCAGAATTATTGCTTGAACTGAAAATCTCAATCCAAGAATAATGGTGGTCCGATAACTACTCTAAGTTGTTTGTAAATTACCAAGAAACTTTAGGGCTTGGTATCACAACTGATCAGAATTATTAAACTTTTTAAATGTTTAACTGGTGTTCTTTTACTTTTGGCCAACTTTTCTCACTTAATTTAGGGGATGAAAACATCGGCCTTAAAATAGGATGTCGAGGTCTTTTGAGTCTGTTGAGTAGGGAAGTGCTTGCAAACATAAATTGGATGCAGCTTGGATTTTCTCAATGTTATTGTTTTGTCCATTATGTCTTTACTTTTTATGTTAGCTTTTTTTTTTCTTAAATGAAATATCTTGTAGGAAATTCAAAATGGCGAGAATATTTATGGAGAACTTTCATTTATACTAATGAATATCAACAACATTTCTATTTCATTTGAATTTTTTTTTTTGTATATTTGCTTACAAACCTTTTTTTGTATCAATCATTCAGGTCACATGATTCTAACCTATTGGTTCCAAGAATATATCTCAGTGTGTGAAGATATTTCGCACCACTAGGTACTTTCTTTGCTTCATATTTCAACCCATTGATTCTCTGTTGATGCAAACAATTCTCTTTTATAGATACTCTTGTAAAAACTTATACATTGTAAAGCATCCTATTGATAAAGAAGTGTTTCTTAAGTATTTTTGCATGTTGTTTGTGTGCATTCACAAATGATCAAAGATCAAATAGATAATGGGAAATCTTTGCCCTTCCTGTTAGCTGCTGGAGTGGTTAGTCTGGCTCATTAGTGTTGTTGACAAATTTTCTGCTAAACAATGTTCTTGAATACCGGGCTACATACAGAGAGACCACCCCCTGCATAGATTTCAGCCCTGATATTTTTGCTTGTTGATTGTATACATTCTATTATTTAGGGTATTGTGGGCTAAGTTTATTGTCCTAGGAAGCACCTGACTATATGAAAAAATTCTGGGGCCATTGGGTAAGGTCTTTCTTCTATTTTGCATGATTGAAAAAAAATTAAAATAATTTTTCACAAATGATCATAGATCAAATTGATAATACGAAATCTTTTCCCTTCCTGTTAGCTCAGGAGCGATTCAAGTCTGACAATATGAATATACTGTTGTGAATATCTTCTACCAGGTTTAGGTGACTTTACAGCCTAGATGATATATTTAAGCTCTCTGTTGTCATGAGTGAGTGTCCCGAATGGTGTAGTCTTTCTTCTATTTTGCATGATTGAAAAAAAATTTAAATAATTTTTCGCAAAAGATCAAAGATCAAATTGATAATGGGAAATCTTTTCCCTTCCTGTTAGCTCGGGAGTGATTCAAGTCTGACAATATGAATATACTGTTGTGAATATCTTCTACCAGGTTTAGGTGACTTTACAGACTAGATGATATATTTAAGCTCTCTGTTGTCATGAGTGAGTGTCCCGAATGGTGTAAGCCTGTCCTGTCTTTGCATGTGAATTTGCTAGTAGACATCACATCTTATTTCCCTAGAGTGGAATATGCAAAATTCCAGCTACCCTTTCTTCTATTGTAGGAGGATTATGGATGTGCTTCGTGCATTCTCCTCCCACTTGGCTGTACAGTGTATCCTATATTAGTTAAGTTTATGGTTTTATCTCTTTACGTGGAAGTCTATTAGTGTCCTAACCCCTAAAGTAGATAGAATACTATTTATTGTTATGTAATGAAGGCCATTGTTGTAAAGAATGCTTATGTAGTAGTGTGAACACAACTATTGTAAAAATCTTACTAGGAGGTTCCACGCTTCTTTAGAATGTACTTAAGAAATTGTGTATTTAGAGGTAGACGCATTATAAAAATTTCATTGCAGCATAATTTGTAATTTGATCTCTGGTCTATTGGAGGTTGCCTTCTCGAAGAGGCAGGGGAACTGTGCTTCCATAGGAAGCTCACACACAAATCTTGTGCACTCAATAATAATACAACCATGTGCCTTTGTCCTTATTTTATCAATTCAATCTATATGCTATATTTGGCGATTACAATTTTAGAACACAAGTTGAGTTCGACTTGAATCTCTCCAACTCATTCTCTTCTAAATACGAACTACCTGTTAGAAGTCTGTTTAACTGTTCCTCCAACTCCACGAATGAGATTCCACAAACTCATCCATGCTAAAAGGACTGATTGTGGTCTTTCTTGACGAAGGCACAAGTCAAGACCTTCCACGCTACCATTTTCAACACTTCCTCTTCGCGAGGAAGGGATTTTGTACAACTCCCAACTTATTTTTGAAAAAGACAACTGTTTCTTGCCAATGCCTTGATCGAGATATCTGCTGTCTGCTCCTTTGTTGGAATGTATGATAGCTTCACTATACCTTTCTGCACACAATCTCTGAGATGGTGATACCTGATCTTGATATGCTTGGAGTGATCATGAAACACTGGGTTCTTAAGAGTGCTTAATGCCAACTCTGATTATCACAGTGTATCACAATAGGCTTTGTTTTTTCTTTGAAGACCGTTATAGGCTTGGGAAATGTGCCAAAGCATCTAAGTAAGGGTTTTAATTTAATTGGATGACCAATGCATCAAACCATTAACACTTGTATAATCCAAAAACTCTTGAGAATTTCAATGGGTTGATTTTCATTCCTAACAGCATACAATCCTTCAATTGATTTTGAAAAAGGAAACGAAGAAGATACATGAATAATTAAACATTCATAACGAATACTTAATCAACCTGATATAGTAGATGCATGTTGAAAAATTCTACAGCCAAACACATAATTTCAAGAGATGACAGAGGCAACAATTAAATGATGCAAAAGTACTCATTTAAACAAACTGTTCAATAAGCTAGTCTCCATAATGATGATAACTTTGCAGTGGGCTGTCAAGGAAGTTAATATTTGACATAACCTTACCCTAACTCCTATGCTACCTTGAACATATGATGAAAAACATATATGAATATACCAGAAAAACTCACATGAATACAAATTCTGTTAAGACTGAAGTCATAATCCTTTGATTATCTGCAATTTTTTTGTTTGTTTGTTTGTCAGAAAAGTACAATGATGTACAAGTGTTCAACCTTTCTTACTTCGAATTACAAAATATTTATAGAGTGTAATTCAAAAATGTCTAATCTAATACAATCCTTTTCAAAATAAAGTCTTATCCAAAGTGATTTGGATATATCAAATTAATACAATACAAAAATAGATTTTCTGAAACTGATTTGCAGATTCAGCACTCTATTCAAGGGCGCTGTTTGTCATTGCTTCCTGGAAACCTGTTTTTGCTCTTTGTACTCCTTTCTCTGCACTGGCACTTGAAAATAGGTATTCAGCTCCTCACTCTCTTTGCTTCTGCCTTGAAATGCTGCATTCGGTTTTACTCAATAATCAAGATTGAATCTCTCCAACTCATTCTCTTCTAAATACAAACTACCTGTTAGAAGTCTGCTTAACTGTTCCTCCAACTCCATGGATGAGATTCCAATTTCCACGAACTCGTGCATGCTAAAAGAAGGATTGATTGTGGTCTTTCTTGACTAAGGCACGAGTCAAGAAGACCTTCCACGCTACCATTTTCAACATTTCCTCTTAGTGAGGAAGGGATTTTGTACAACTCCCAACTTATCTCTGAAATAGACAACTGCGTCTTGCTAATGCCTTGGTCGAGATATTGGCTGTCTGCTCCTTTGTTGGAATGTACGGTAGCTTCACTATACCTTTCTGCACACAATCTCTGAGATAATGATACCTGATCTTGATATGCTTGGAGCGATCATGAAACACTGGGTTCTTGGAGTGCTTAATGCCAACTCTGATTATCATAGTGTATCACAATAAGCTTTGTTGTATCAATGAAGACCATTCTAGGCTTGGGAACTGTGCCAAATTATCTAAGTAAGGGTTTTAATTTAATTGGATGACCAATGCATCAAACTATTAGCACTTGTATAATCCAAAAACTCTTGAGAATTTCAAAGGGTTGATTTTCATTCCTAACAACATACAGTCCTTCAATTGATTTTGAAAGAGGAAACGAAGAAGATACATGAATAATTAAACATTCATAACGAATACTTAATCAACCAGATATAGTAGATGCGTGTTGAAAAATTCTACAACCAAACACATATATTCAAGAGATGACAGAAGGCAACAATTAAATGATGCAAAGGTACTAATTTAAACAAACTGTTCAATAAGCTAGTCTCCATAATGATGATAACTTTGTAGTGGGCTATTTGTTCCTGTAGGCTATATAGTCCACCAAAAAAGGGGGAAAACCCCAAAATACCCATTGTTGGGTAAGTTTTGGTGCAGCTGGGTGAAAAAATCCCAAGACTATGGGTTGATACTCATAAGCTTTTTTATCAATTAGGCTTCTATTTTGTTTATTTCCAACCTCACATGCAACTTGTGACCTTTCACCTTCCTTTTCTCCCAATTTCCATTATTTTGCCTTTCCAAAGCCTTAACCATTGCCTATGCCAATTGCCATAGCCATAATAAACCAAATGAAGACTCACACTAGGATGTCTTGCCCAACATTAAGCTTAGAATAAGTGTCCCATCAACCGTGGTTATTATTTTGCCTTTATTAACTTTTATTACATGGAATTTTCACCAGGGTTGTTACAGAATCTTCCCCCTTGGGGGACACCGTCCTCGGTGTTCAACCACACCTATACCTTAGCGAAACCGTCGAAAAGAAAACATACCGCCCATGGAGCTTTATAACATAGCTCGATGTAGTATTTACAATGATCACCCCGCTGAAAAGCAAACCAACATGACAACATAACAACATGACAACTGTAATGACATGACACCCATATCGCTTATTGGAGCTTTATAACATTAGCTCATGGCGATATTTACATCCATATACATATGTACGTATATCCAAACATCACCCAAACATATGCCAAAAATATACCAAACATCATACCAAAACTGCTTTACCTCAACCGGCAAACAATGAAGGATACATAGCATGAAATGATCAGACATCTCTCATGTAGCTTCATCGTGCCCAAAGTGCTTCCATTGCACTTTAACTTGCTTGATTGCTTGGTTCTGGGGCATGAACACTTTTTTCTGCAATATACATTGAGGCTCTGGCTGAAATTCTCCCTCTGGCTCCACTTGCAATACAATCCAGTCGATCACATGATCAACATCCTTAACATACTTCTTAAGTAATGACACATGGAAAACATCATGGACTTTCACTGTCGGAGGTAGTGCAAGTCGATAGGCTAGTGGCCCAATCCTCTCAATAATCTTGAAAGGTCCACAAAATCGTGGTGCTAGCTTGGCACGTGATCCAATCCGTAAGGAGTTCTTTTTTGGTTTGATGCGCAAGTACACATGTTCAGAAATTCATGAAGATTGAAGCATAGAAGATCATATTGTGGCCATTACCCATAGGTCTTAGGATTGAGACATTGAAAAAATGAGTTTCAAAGGGCCCGCCCTCGTAAACCATCTGGGGTATCAGAGTAGGGAAATTTTTTTTTGTGAGATAATAACTTCCAACTACAGTTGGGTAGAAGTTGTTGTAACAATTGCAACTGCGATTGTGGGTAGAATTGTCGAGAGAAGTGACTAGCGTGCAACAACTTGTAGAGCAAAGGAATCTCGAGAGGTTCCAGTGGTGGTGAACCTGAGATGCCAAAAGTCAGAGCCAAAGGAGGAGAGCTATTGCATCTTACTAATATTGATACCTGAGGAGAAAGATTGAAGGAGGAGTGAGTTACAACGATGAAGCATATGACTAGGAGGCTAAAGTCACTTGACACGGGGACACATGACAAGCAGTACACAAAAATTCGAGTGTCCAATACAGGCAATTTGACCCCCTGGAACAGGGCATGTCGAACATGTTATATATATTTTAAAAATGAATACTAAATGGATATTTCTTACGCAAATTCTCATTCATGATAAAATTTAAACATAGATTTAGATTCTACATTGTAAATTTAAAATTTTTAAGTTTCACAAAGTAACATTATGCATACAAATACATTTGTGATAGATTCATCAATGATTCAATAGGAGAAAGACAAGAAATTGCAGTTTGCTCATTAAGTCATCAAAATCAAAATGCGTTACATAAGTAGTAGCAATACCAATGGAAAATAGAAATAGCAAATACAAAACAACTACAAGGTAGTAGGTAGCTCATGAGTCATGAGTCATCAATTATCATCATCAAATCAACATCACTGTTATGGTCACCATTGCTCTCCTCTACTGCATTCTCCTCCTTTATATCCAATGGCGCATTTGCATCTGCTGGTGTGGAGGATGACCCATCGAATATCACCATCTTCAAAAGTGACAAGCTTTAGCACTGGCTCATTAAGATCCAAGTTGGCCAATGCAAACTCAACATTGTTATCGAAACCCATATCATTAGGAAAAACATCCCGCATCTTAGTCTTTCCCTTCAACCACTTATTCCTTTGCTTGTAAATTAGACGAAGGTTGGTGTGCACATAAACCATTGTCTCCGCCCTGGACTGTTCAAGCCTGCTCTTCTTGACACTATACAAATTTCCATATGTGCTCCATTTCTTCTCGCAACAAGAGGATGAAGTCACCTGAGGAGGCTCATGGCTAACTGCAGTAGTGGAGGGCTTGTTACCCCATGAGTTTCCCACCAAGAATAGGGCTTCTTAGCCCCCTATCTCTAATCACATCATATCCTGCAAATCGTCCAGTGCCAGTGGAAAAGTTTGCAAAGGCATCCTCCACACCATCAAGCGATGCTCTATCCTGAAAAATCTGCCTCAATGTGTCCTTCCTCCCCTGTGAAATTTCACCATTAAGAGGGAATCTGTGGGAAGGTCCACCATTCAACCACTCATGTCTGTAGTATTTTGGGTTCAATGAGGGAGCCAAACAATCCAAAGGTGTGCAATTTTTGCCCCATCTGCTGATAAGAATATCTTGTATGGTGGTGAAGAAGGCCTTTGATGATTTTGTACTCAATCATGGAATCCCATCCCTCATAAACCTCTCCTATGATGGGTTATTTTGTATTTGCAAATCGTAGCAAAACAATGATAGGGTCCATGATCTTACGCTGTGTCCTTGATTCTTTTTGAGACTGTTTGATATGTCTTTCTCCAAAAAGACCAAAACTTTGAAATAACCATGGCCCCAAGAGCAGTCTTGACCTCCCTCAACCTCTTCAACATGATGAATGGAGAGGCAAACCATGTATCTGCAATTTTCAACAATGATAGATTGGTACTCCTTGTAGACTGTGAGGGCATTTGTATGATTTTGTACAAAGTTGTAGATATGTCGTGCATCCTCAATAATATTTCCAATCCAAGGCACATCATAAGAAATAGATTTAAGTGATAAATTGAAGGAATGAACAATGCAAGGTGTCCAAAATACTTGTGGATATTTAGCTTCCACGATCATGGCGACACCTTGCAAAGAGGTACATTGTTTATAATGATTTGCACACAAAAATCAACAACTACATCTTCAATAACTTTAATGAGCAACTCACCAATATATTGTGCATCCTTGTATTGTCCAAGTGCATTCATTGATTTCAAGGAAACAAGTCCATTCAAGGAAGATACCATGAAGTTGATGAGTGGGTGGCGTGCTGGATTTGTCCATCCATCAAAAACAATACTAACCCCAGATGTTGCCCATTCTGATTTAATAGGCTCAAGCATTTTGTCCACTTCTTTTTTTGCCTTAGTCAACAATGTGGTTCTAAGCTTCTTTGACCTAGGAGGCACATCCCCTGATGGAGCCCCTTGAGTTAGAGCTCGACACATGTAAATCCCCTTGAGTTAGAGTTGAGGTAAAGCCAACAAATGACCTTTCACACAGTAATAAGTGCCCTTGAAATGATTGTTGCAATAGTCGCATTTCCAAGCAACATTGCCTCCTCCCTTCAACTTGTTGCCTGGCCCTTGATCTCTTGTGACATACTTCCACAAGGGATATTTGTTTTCTTGAGCCTGCAGTCTTTCTTAATTCATTCTGCCCTCAACATTTGAAGCTATTGTTGCAGCCCCACTTCCAATAGAGGGAACACTTGCAGACCTTGATGAAATTAGAATAAGAGGGGGCATCACTAATGGGGACATTTTTCCCCTTCCTTTGCTTCTTCCCTGGTATCCTTGATTGAACCATGAATGCTGTAAAAAAATAAAGAAAAAATGCACAAACTTGTAAAAGAAATGCGCATGCAAACATGCAAACTGCTGTAGCAAAAATGCAAAAAAAAATATAAGCAAAATGCATGCACTTGTTGCTTGAATCACTTCCAATGCTCCCACATACTCGCAACATAAGACACTCAAGAATGAGTGTTGAAATTTGGTACCAGAGACAGGTGGTTCCCTAAGGCTTTGATCTTTGGCCTAGGGAAAAGTGTCCAAAAGAATTTAATTTTTCTCTTAAAGTGACTTTATAATTTTTATAAAGTCAAATCTAATTTAAAAGTGACTTTAAGTGATAATAAAGTTACTAAGTCTAATTTTAAAGTGACTTTTATAAAGTCAATGAAAAATTAGAAAGGAAAAGTGACTTTGGAAATAAATGACTAAGTGGGTCTTTATTAAAGTGCGTGAATTAAAAAATAGAAAGTGAGATTTAAATGTGCATTTAATCTTAGCCATTGATCTAAATCTATTTCAGCCATTAGATTTAGAGATCAACCAAAAGTCACTTGGATCACCCAAAAGTCACTTGGAGTTATATTAAGGGAGGAAAATGAGGAAAAGATCACATTCAATTCAATTCTTTCATGAGCAGATTGAGAGAAGGAGAGCAAGAGAGCAAGGGATATTTCTGGACAATGAGCTGCGGAGTATCAGCAGCGGAGTTTCAGCAGCGGAGTAACAACAACGAAGTTTCAGCAGGGTAGTTTTTCAGCAAGGCTGAGATAAGTTGTAAAAGTTTGCTTACCG
>APFE031608410.1:142185-152476 GCA_000404065.3 Pinus taeda
ATTGGACCACATAAATTTGAATGAATGAGTTCAAGTTTTCTATGTGCTCTTGAATGTGAATCATGAAAACACTGTTTGCTACGCTTTCCTAGAATACAAGCATCACATTGCTTAAATTTCCTAGAATTGTAGGCAAACCAGCAACACCATTTTTCTTCAACAAGCGGAGGCTATCATAGTTCAAATGTCCAAATCTAGCATGCCATAATAAACTTGATGGAAGTGTACCTTCTTCACAATGAGAATTGTATGAGAAATGTTGTGTATGAGCAGAGGTATGTTGCAGTTTGATAAGCCTTTCTTCTTCTATACCCTTCATGACAAGTGAGTGGTCAGATGCTTTTCTCACCTCAAGCTTGCCATCAAACATATGAATGGAGTGACTTTGCTGGCGGATGTGAACCAAGGACAACAAGTTTCTCTTCAACTTTGGGACATATAGAACATGGTGCAGAAGAAAGTCTGGAAGACCAGGCAATTTAAGCCTGATTTTGCCAAGTTGATGGCTTGATTTTTGATTGGTTTGCAAAGTATACTGCTCCATCAACATTGTTATTAAATTCTTCAAAAAAATCTCTTCTATGAGTCATGTGGCAAGTTGCTCCTGAGTCAAGTAACCAATCATTTTTCCAAGAAGCAAGTGAAGCATTAAATAAATCTTTATTTACTCTAATAGTACATTGTGCCACAACATAGTGAACGGATTCAGGTGCTTTACCTTTGTTTGTATCATTAGTTTTACCTTTCTGTTGGTTTCTTTGCTGCTCAATTTTGTCTCATGGTAACTTGCATGTAGAGGCATCATGTGATCCATTTCTTTTGTAGTGTATGTAGTGCAAATCTGCCTCTAAAATATCTTCCTCTTCCTCTTCAACCACCTCTTCCTTTGGAAGAATCTTTAGCAGGATTCTTTTCTTTATGAGCAAGGCACACAGTCTCTTCAGAAGATTCAGGGGCTGTCTTCTTTCCAAAAGCTTTCTCTCTTTCAACAAACTTTTTCACAAGAGAGTCAAAGGTTATATCTTTGAGATTTCCATTTGCTTGCAATGACTCAAGATAATTGGAGTAAGTAGGATAAAGTGCCTTGAGAAAAGCGATAAGAGGAATATCCAATTCAACCTTAATGGATTTGATATCATGCATTATAGACTTTACTTCAGATGCAAGAGCAAGAGGATCATTATTTTGCAGTTCAAGAGTGAAGAGTTTAATCATGAGTTGAACAACTTCAAGTGCAGAATGTGAGTCATAGAGTTCTTTCAGCTTTTGTAAGGCTTCAAAAGCAGTTGAAAATGGCGAAATATGATGACTCACCTCTTCATTTACAGATGCTGCGATTAATGCATAAGCTTTGCTGTTCTTGTTTTCCCAAATGATGAACTCTTTGTTTGATGTAGGTTGTTTTGGCTCTGTGTCTCCTCTCCGACACACACTCCTTTCCACAACTCATTGAAAATGAGGGTGTGTTTTATCATCCGGGACTACTCAGAATAGTTCTTTTTGCCAGCGAGAACTATTCCCACAATAGATATGATTGAATGCATACTGTAAAAAATACTTCTGCCAATATACAGTAAAATTGTACTTCTGGTGGTAATTTTGAAAAAAAATTACAATTCAAAGGGGCATTCTCTCCATAAGGGGCTTTGTACTATCTTTGTCTTTAATGTTAAGGATGAAACCCAACAATAATAAATGAAAATTGATTATTATAAAACATTTCCCAAAGAAATATTCAGATCAGCTATGCACGCTCAAAAAAATTTCAAATCTCTTCCTCATCAATTTTTTTTTTTTTTTTTGCAAGTTATAACAGCGAGTAATTAGCGCCAAAGTATGGAAAAAATTGCTTCATAATCTGCCAATTCTCTCTGTCTGATACCAAAGCAGCGTTCTTCAAAACAATTCAACTCAGCGTTCTGAAATACCATGTCCTTCTGCATCAGACGAGAACTAGTAACAAAAACCAGCCTTCAGATTAAATTACACGTGCCATGTCCTTTTGCATTGAACGAGAACTAGTAAAAAAAACCAGCTCGACTACAAATGAAAAGGCAGAGACACCAGTCACCTTGAATTGTTTTACATGGAAAAAGCAACAAAGCTATCAGAATTTGGTCTTCACCAATCTAATCTCAACGCATGTCTCAAAAACTTATAAAATACCATGCAGTCAGCGTACCAAAAAACGGCTCAATACAATGTCATGAACAACGTACAAAAAACGGCTCAATACAATGTCATGAACAATGTACAAAAAACGGCTCAATATAATGCCAAAAACTTCAATCGTATACCATGCAGCAGGAATGTCAGCGTATCGAAAAACGGCTCAATATAATGCCATACTATGCTTCCATTCCAAGTGAGAGGCTGCGTTCATAAAACTATTCCGGGTTCGATTCCCATTTGCGCTCGTCTTTCGGAGGGAATTTCAACACGGAAGAGTTTGCGTCTGAGTTAAATGACTATTGCTCCCTTTGTGGTGGAGAGCCCTGTGGGGTCTCTACAGCTAGAACTTCCACTTTTTCGTATGGACAGGCCAGGTCGGAGTAAGGCGTACTTACAAGAACAGTGCGTGCCCTATAGATGAAACGGAGGGATGGAGGCTGCAGAGGAGCGTGATGTAGATGAGCGAAGGATTTCAGCCGAGGACAAGGCCGTCCTGGTGTATACAACGTTCAATCATGTCGAAAACGTTTTTCAAAAAACCGCCCTCTGCAATGGAACGTTGTTACCAAGTTAGGGATGTCAGTTCTGCAATATGGGTAGAATAGGAAAATAGGCAGAAAAGGGAGTTGTTACAAGGGCAGAATACTAAAAATAGGACTGGCTTTGATACCATGTCAGGCTAGGTAGTAACTTCACAAAATTCAATTCATTGTATTCCTTTAGGTTGGTCTTCATTATATACTTGAGGGAGACTGTTCACTTCATCTCTTGATGTCTGTTCATATTACTTATTTATTTATTTACATTATATTCACCCAATCCTGATGATTAGGTGTCAACAGTGCTCAGCCTTGAAGACGTGGCCAATGAATGATTGCATTCTTGTGAAAGTATCCAGGTCAATCATTCATGAAGATTGAAGTGCAGCGGAAGCATATTGTGGCCATTACCCACAGGTGTCAGGATCGAGATCATAAAAAAACGAGATTTGAAGTACCCTTAAAAGCCATCTTCATCAGATGGGGTTGATAGGGGTTGCATAGAATGGCCTTTAAGGTTGGAAATTTTGATGGCATTCCTCAAGTGGCATCCAATCTATGTATTTGGTCTGTAGTGAAGGGCAGACTGCATTTGGAAGAGAAGAGAGTCTTTTGAAATAAAATAGCTTGGGTATAGGCATTTCTTTCACTACAACTCCAACTTGATTTTTTTCATGATGATCGTAGGGTTTTCAGGAGGATAATTCAGAAGGGTTGTGGTCCTTCAATGCATGATATGTCATTGAATCCTTGTCTCCAGAATTGGCCGTTGTTTACGAGGACTTTGTGTATAGTAATGGTGGAAATAGAAAAAGAACTTTGATGAGGTGGAAGTGGATTCCGTTATCCCAAAGGAGTTGCATCTGGTCTAGCTGGAGAGAGTAAGAATGCATGATTGCCATGTGTTCCTCCCTCTACTTAATAAGAAGTAGTCCATCCCTACCCACGAGGAGGTTGTTGGGCATTCTTGAATGATACAGAAGATTAATCTTGAACTAGAAATTCCAAATTAGTTGCTGGTTTTGGTTTTTAATAATTTCTTCAAAGATAAAATAAATGAATGCCAGGAATGCATTGGGGTTTTGATGATGAATGTAGAGTATATTTGTCCAGTGTTGCGAACATCTTGATAACGTCCTGATCCTATCTTGAAATCACGATTTTTTGGCGTAGCTGATGTTTGCCAATTTTTTACCGATATTTTCCCAATTTTTACGATTTTTTGGCTTTCCAGACCCTTGCCGATTTTATCCCGATGCTGATGTTCGCAACATTGTATTTATCAATAAATTGTAAAATGAATGGCTAAGATCACGATGTCTGCAACAAACACATTTATTTCAGGTTACATTTCAGGAGTGCCAATGTGCTTGCTTGCTTAATCTCCAAGTGTTATATATTATGACAACACTTAAGTCGCCCTTTCATTAGCCTCTGGGGACTGATGTAGTATCAAGCATGCACAACGTGATACACCCTCATTTTGTCATTGAACATTATTAGTCAACTATTGTTTTGGAAGTGTTTCTTTGGCTGCAACTTCTTCAGAATGCTACTCACAGTGTGGTACAATTGCACATTCTATATGATTTGTTCCATGGAGGATGAATTCAAGCAGATTGTTGTTATCGATGCACTTTTGTGGGGTTTTTTCATTGCTTTATTCTATTCAATGTGCATGATACTAATTTATACTTCTGGATCTTTTTTATCCCTATTATTCTAATCCTTTAAGAGAATGCATTCTTTTGGGTTTGGTGACAATATGGATTCCATTCATGTTTTATTTCTATCTGTTTGTGTATATACATCTAGTTTTGGGGTTTGTTGTCTACTTCTTGTGTAGGTATAACACCTTGCCACTTTATGCACTTTTTACTTAAATGGGAACAAATTTCAAGGCAGCGTTGATTTCCCCAAAAATTAGAGAAAATATTTATAGTTGAGGAAAAGAAGCAAAGAAAAGACAAAGATAGGGGTTATAGCAGATGGGACTACAATAGACGACTCAATTGTAAGAAGTTTGGAGAGAAGCACCATTTGCTCCAGTCAAGGTAGATGCTTTTGAAATGGCACAGTTTTAATATTTTTTATGGTGTTAATTTTATTTTTCACGTGTAAGTGGGAAAATGGCCTAAGACCTATTTAGGGATGCATACCCCTAGTTTGAAGCTTCACTTGTAAAGTCCAGCATAGGCGTAGGTAATGGGGGGCCATGTTATATTCTCGGAAACCCAATAAATAAACTTTAACTTCGTCATAGAGTAGAAGATAATAGTCATGTACGGGTTTACCAATAGTGGCTTATGAACCCATGGTTTTGCCCATGGTATTAGACACATTGGAGCTTTTTTAAAGGCTCGAAATACTCCATTGTAAGATGTCTTGATTGTCTGGTTTTTGCCTACCTTAGTTGGTATAGCCAAGGGTAATACATCTATTAGGTGTTGATTTTCCCAATTTAGGGTTTTAAGGATAAATCATGGCATCTAGTGTGCTTGATGTTTATTTTGTGGCTATCTTGTGTCACTTATCTCTCAATTTCTAACAAAGAGGCAGATGAGACTAGTTTACATCCATTTCCTTGAGAAGTAGTAGTTTGGGAAGAACTGACAAGTTCTTTTCCTGTTGTCAGGGCTGCAGACTTGATTGGTGCCAATTGAGAAGCAGCAGCAGGCTTGGTTAGTTTCACCTTTGGGCTAGTTCAAGCGCTATTGTTTTTTCTTAAAACCACTTGAACCTGATCTTTGTCACTAGTGTCTGAGCCCTTTTGGTCATGATGCTGCGTATTATCAGTTGGTGGTGCTGGGGGTGTCTTGTTTGGCCACGAGGGGATAGTCTTAGATACATTGGTCTAGGGTTTTATACTGGAAACACATGTTTAGGATATCTATATACCTTGCAGGATGATGCAGAACCTTTCCCCAAACCTGAAAGTACACAAACTCTTTAAGATCCTTGACTAAGTTAGCCCTTAGTCAAACTTCCTAAGAAGGCCAAGGGTTAAAAAAACCTCACAGGCTTGTGATAGATAAATGTGCCTATTGGTGCAGAAATGCAAGTACCAAAATTGCAGCATAAGGGATTAGAAGATTCAACCCACTCCAGGCTCTAGACAATGCATAGGGTGGTTTCCATTATTGAGAACGACTTGTACCAGTTAGGAAAATTACCAAGGGATTGTGGCATATCAGGGTCAGGAGAAACATCAAGAGGCACAATGGGAAGTTTCTCTAAATGAAAACTAGGAAAAAAAACATTTGTCAGCTTTGAGTGTCTGTGCAAAACCGGTCATGTAGCTCCTATGTATCTTTTAGCTGGGTCTTAATGACAGATACAGAGGACCCTCCCCACAAAATACGCTAGGAGGGTATGCTGTTTGAGACCATGCAAGCATACGTGCATGCATCAACTGTAATATCATCAGGGGTTTCATCCGGCAGAATGTCATTACCTCACGGAGTACTTGGGGAACAAATCTCTGTGGTGTCTCTGGCAGGATCATAGCTGCATTTGTGTCCTACTTGTGCATTTTTCCTTCCTGCAAATTCGCAGATTCAACTGTCCGTGTAATGGGTGGTAAGGTGGTGGTAAGGTGGCTACGATGCAGCACCGACATTACGTTATGGCAGAATATCCTGTGATTATCATGGGACAGTGTAGCTGTCAAGGCTCGGAACAGCGTGAGTGAGACAAGGCAATAAACACAATAATACTGGCACATGAAACCCTCTTCTGGCAGTTTTTGGCTTCGCTAGAATGACAGGAAACATTCCCAAATTGTTTTAAGCAAGTATAGTAGTATATGAAAGTGTTCTCAAGGAATGTTTCAATTTCCATCTCGTGAAAACATGAGGTGTAAATGAACAATGTATTAGCTTTTGCTAGTGCTCCAGTGTCAACCTGCAGTGAACATGACTGAGGAAATATGCCAACTTGCAATGCACATAATTAGTACATGCATCTTTCTTGGAAAGCGCTATTTCTTGACCACTCAAAACTCTTTAGCAGATAGCGATGACATTTTTTCAAATATACGCTCAATGAATGAAAAGCTATTTACGTGGATCAGGAGACTTCTTGAGATCTGAATATCGTCAGAGCGCCCATGGAGGATGAGATTTATGAGATAGAACTGTTGATAATGCCTGGAAGTAATCTCTTATGTGGTATATAATTGTTGGAGACCAGCGTTTGAACAATGAAGAGATTTATTAGTTTTTTTTACTCTTCCGGTTTTTTCCACGCGTCAGGTCCCATTCAGATAAGAGGTGTGTCGAGGATATTCTCGCATTAAAGGGATTGGTGCAGAACTGTTTAATTGATGCAGTTAACCTAATAGGTTATGTCCCTAGAACTCCATTCTGGGCAAGAATGTCCGTATACTTCAGATACATATATTTCGAAAGCCTGTCCGTGGCAAGTCTCTATACATCTACAGACTGTCTTGAACTGTCTCCTTGAAAAAATTAAATGGCCGTCTTGAAGTAATGGGATATTTCTTTTTTTTATCAGAAAGAGGGTTTACTTTCTGTTTCAATACATAATGGGTGGATGTTCCGGACTTGTTTCATTTGGACTGTAAGTTTTTGTTTGTGGGTTTGATCATTTTTATTGTTCACACGTGTTGAGATTTTCTGTTTTCATAAATTAGGCAAAAATCTCAAGTGTGTGACAACAATAGGATTTGTTGTTATATTAGCTCCAGCTAGTTGGGAAAGAGTTAATGTATCCTAATATTTGTTATGAGTGGATTTACTAATCTGTTAGATTCTCTTGGCTATAAAATATATGCCCGTACAGATATTGGATGAGAGTTTGTGAGTGTGAGGAAGAAATTGTTTTGTAATCTCCTGATTAATAATAAGATTGCCGATGCCTCTGTTTGGTGGACGTAGCCCAGATTGGTTGGGTGAACCACGTTAAATGACTGTGTCTTTTGTGTATGGTTTTTAATGCTGTGCTTGATTGTTTTCTATTCTGCTGCGCACTGTTACTCTAACAACACGTGTCAAATTCAATAATTCAAAGCTGATTATATTTATTTTATTCGCAGGCAGAAATGTCCCTTGCAGATACTCTGCGGTAAATATCATTTGACATTGGGCAACGTTGACAAGGATGGAAGTTCTATCTACTACTAAATATAGTTCAATCTGGCAGCACGACACGATGCTCTTTTGAATAAGTCTGTAATACAATTCGGCATTATTTTAATGTCAGATTTGGGTGATGTGCAGGACAGAAAATTAATAAGGAAGTCTCGGAAGCAGTAGAATCCTCAGTTTAGCCATTTACACTGTTCATTTGCCAACATACGATAGAACTGATGATCCTAGTAATGGTAATTTTATGAAATTTTCTCTCACAAACCAAGTATAATTCGTTCAAATTTCTGGATGGGAAGCTAGATTTTGTGGATGGGAAATTGGATTTAATGCATCTGGAGATCCAATCTCTCAGGTCTTCTGCTACTGTGCTTTCCCATGCAGTGCCTGCTTCCGATATCGAGGTTATCGAGGTTATCCAGCAAAGTTATACTTTCACTTGAGGGATATGATTCTCAGACCAACATCTACTTGGTGTCCCTTCTGCAAAATTGCTGGTGTGAAATGTTTGAAAGATGGAACAAGGAGGTTGTAGCCCGCAGGGATTTCTCAATTGAGCGTCAGCCCCTTTCTGGATACTAATCAGTTTTGTGTAATCGTTATCTGGCCTGTCAAATCTGAAACGGAGCCGAGTGCTAACCAAGTCCCCATCAGAACGTTCTTAACATATTCATTGGTCAACAGTTTTGCTTGTTCAATGGTATGGAGCCATGCCTCCTCGATATCTATGATACACAAGCATTGAGTTTGTTTTTGTTTCGTTGTTGTTTACTTCTTTATTTAAGATTAGTGTCTTAATTTTTATGTAGCAATCCTCGTCGTGATGACGACGAACCTCTAATAGAGGTTCAAAATGCTTCCACCCCAAGTTTTCTATGGAATTTATCCTCCATGTTTTCACCCTAATTTTTTCTATGTAATTTTCTTGGAAGATCTTGGATTGATTTATTTACTAATTAGTACAATCATAGTAGTAAATGTGGTTACTATATGTTGAGTGTCATTTTTCTCATTTTAAAATTGATGGCTTTAGCATAACCATTTGTTTTATAAATCCACGTATTCACATGATTTCATTTTTGTTATTTGACAATCTGCATGGTAATTTCATAACCATATTAAGTAAATGTGAAGAGATAAACATGTACTCACATGATGTCTTTTGTTGTTAAGATAATAGGTGTGTATTTTTTGAAAATGATTTTTAAAATTTTAATTTAATTATCAATAATTATTAGGTGGACGGTAGATATTTAACCTCCACATAGTATTTTAAGATATTCTAAGTAGTATACATAGGAGAAAGGTTGATATTTATTTTGAAAGTAGTGATGTCATTTTTACATTTTAATTAAATTGATTAATTAAAAAAATGTTACATGAATAAATATAATATGAAATGAGTTATTATGGTTTTTTGACAATGTGATATTGATAAGTCATTTTATTGACTTGTGGTTAAAAATATCCATAATAAAGTGGGGGTGAAAAGATTAATGGTGGTGAATGGTCATGGTTAAGAACTTTGTTATATGTTTTTCTATGTTTAGCCTATATGGGTTTTTTATAATTATTAATAATAAAAATTTAAAATAAAGATGAGATTTAATTAATTTTTATAGTTTTTATTTTAAATATGTAGTAATGTGAAACTCATGCTGTAATGAGTTGATTTCTATCATGGACAGCTTGAGTGGGTAATGGTTAAGAGCATGTGTTTCCTCCCAAGAGGTCATAGGTTCAAAACCGGGGTAGAGTATGTATGCCTTCATGTCAAATCGCTGTTATGAGTTATGAGTTGGGAGTTGGGTCTCTTGTTCCACAGACAAGGAGTCGCATATACCAATTTGGTGTATGGCTTGGCCATGATTGGATAATCAATTTTAATCTAATATACTAGAGGGGAAATGATTTAGCAACCCTAAAACATTATTATATTAGGATAATGTATTATTTTTTCTTGTGAAAATGAGAGTTGGGTCTCTTGTTCCGCAGACAAGGAGTCTGATATACCAATTTGGTGTATGGCTTGGCCATGATTGGATAATCAATTTTAATCTAATATACTAGAGGGGAAATGATTTAGCAACCCTAAAACATTATTATATTAGGATAATGTATTATTTTTTCTTGTGAAATTGAATATTGATACTGTATGGTTCTAAAATAGATTGAAATTATGATTAAAGCATGAATAAAATTTATGTGAGCTTTTTTTGAAAATATGGTGATAATTAAAACTAAAATGAAAAAATAGATTAAAATTATGATTAAAGCATGAATGAAATTTATGTAAGCTTTTTTGAAAATATAGCGATAATTAAAAGAATTAGTGAATGATAGCTTTTTTGAAAATATAGTGAATTAGGGACATTGTAAAACGAAAGGGTTGGGAAATTCTCTATTCATGTTTAGATTGCTTTTTAAATGTTATGGAAAAGTAAAATTATTTAGGTTAGTATTATTATATTA
>APFE031608410.1:156599-191411 GCA_000404065.3 Pinus taeda
TTTAAGTGACTTTCTCTCCCTTTGAGGTTTTGACATGAAGAGCAGAGGTATGGGGCTTGACAAAGAGGACAATGTGGCCATTGATGAGGCCACATACTGCAGATAGTCAGGGTGACAAAATTCAGTGTAACACCTGTTCCTAACTCTTTTCTTGTCAAAAGAAGTATAAAGATTCAGGATCCTGTCAAGCCTGTCAACAGGTTTCTAGCATTGTTCCCCAAGGAAGTATCCACATCTTCTGAGGCTACAGAGAAAGTAACTATTGCATCCTTATTTAAGGATGAAGAAGAAAAAGAAAAAGAACAAAAAGGTCTTGATACACAGATCTTTCCCATTTATGAACCTCTTGAGCATAGGTTCAGTAAGTATCCAACACCTGATATTGAAGGTAAAGGTAAACTTCTTGAAGCCCATACCTTTTTCCTAGAGTTTCACAGAGAGTGGAACATTGACAACATGAGTGTTGGTCAAATTAGGCAAATGATTGATATGATGTACACAGAATATAAGCTTATGTGTCTAAGAGGAAAAAGTGAGATTGATGCTTGCAGGACTATCATTCAGTGTTTTACAGGAACACTCATCAAGTGGTGGGAGACAGAGTCATCTCCTAAGCTTATTGCAAAAATGGAAGAAGAAGTTCTTAAAGATGAAAATGGAGATGTCCTACATAATTCTGTTGGCACTACTACTAGCGCTATGATAGGAGCATTGACATCAATGATCCTAGAACATTGGTGTGGTAGCGAAACAAACATTGCAGATAAAAATGAAGTTATTCTTATGAATCTGAAGTGCCATAAAATGTCCCAGTTTGAAGACTTCGACAGAGATTGGAAACAAGGACTCAAAGAACTTGTTATGGAAACAAGTTTATCTTGCTGCCCTGCCATCCAGGTTTGTAGATTATATCAGATTACAAGAGGTCTTCCAATTACCTTTTGAGTCTTATACATGGGGAGAAATTTATGCCCATATTACAAAGACATTGGTAAGTCTTTGTACTAGCTCAAAAGTCAATAAATCTCTGGAAAAACTTTCTAGATTACCAGATAAGAAGCCCATTTGTAGCAAGTATGGACTTACAGCAGATGATCCTTTGGTAAAAAGAAGAAAAGCGAAGAAAAGAGCAAAAAGAGAATCCATGGAAATCTTCTACAAGAATCGCAGAAAGTATCCAAAGGATAGAAGAAAATATTCCAAGCCAGCTCGAGGCCAAACCTCTAGAGCAAAGAAAGGATATTATTAGTTTGTTCCTAGAACACACTGCTATAATTCCTCTGATATTCACTTACACACATCCAAGCAAGAGAAATGGAATAAACTTGTTGGTTATGTGGACAGAATGGACATACTTCTTCTAGGTGTCTAGAAGGTGAAGCTTAAAAAAGAAACAGAGGCAAGAAATCAGAAGCCTTTGTTCAGAAAGGGAAACAAGTTAAGCAAGAAGGTAGAGGACCAATGTAGTGCATGAAATGTGGTTCTCACACACATAAAACAGAACGCTGCCCCAATGTCGTAATCAGAGAATTAGCTCAACAACACCAGATTGAAGAATCATCTTATGATTCTTTCAGTTCTTCTTCTATAGAAGAACTACAAGCTCATATACAACAATATTCAGATTCTGATTCTTCAGAGTGTTTATGTTCTGAATCTGAATAATGTGCCTGTCAAGTTCATTATGATTATGATTCAGAATTCTATAGTGAATCCAGTGAAGAAGAGGGGAAATTCAAACCCCAAAAAGAAAAAGTTCTCATGGCCGCAACAGAGGAAGATGAGCTAAAAATCCTAGCCCAGATTCGAGCCATGGAAGATGGAGAGATGAAAAATCCCTTGACCAAAGCATTTATGGATTAGCTCAAATCCAACGCTTCAAACAGTTCAGGTAAGAAATATCTGTTTATTGATGCATTGTTTGAAAGAAACACTAAATCTTTTCAAAGGCATCAGTAGAAACCTGATAGGGTGAGATCACTCACCTTAGGAGAAGTGAGTCGAAAGATTCACAATATCAAAATAGAAATTGCTGCTATGAAATCCCAAATTGCAGAGCTTAAAAAGGGAAAGCAGATAGTCAGAAAAGAAGAAGAAGATGAAGACCAACCATGGAATACTGCTCAATATAGCAGTAATCAGGAGGTTCAAGTTGCTAAAGGAATCAAGGGTCCAAATTTTGGATTCAGAGAAATGAGATTACTGACTATCTCTTATCAACAACATCATGCCCAAGTTAATATTTGTATAAAAGGAGAAATATTTGAAATGATTGCTCTTTTTGATTCAGGTGCAGATATTAATATCCTCAATATAAAGACTATTCCTGCAAAATATTGGGTTGCTGCAGAAAGGAAAGTTGTGAGATTAGGGAATAAGAAGCTTAATTATGAAGTACCCAAAGCATCCCTGTGTTTTGAACAAAACTGAATTAATTTAAAATTTGCAGTAGCAGACATTCCAGTCGATTGCATCCTTGGAAATGTATTTCTGGTTGCTGTAGAGCCCCATGGATCAGCGAGATTAAAAGGTGGAAACGCTGGTTACTTCATATCAGTTCCCACATCTAAGGGAAGGAGAAAGAAAATTGTATTGCCATACATTTCAAATCCAAGAGTCTCCACGGTGGTCCAAACTATGCAAAATTTGGACAGAGCCGAAGCATGATTGTCAGATCTGAAAGATTTGAAGACTACACTCAGAATAGAAGAATAGCTCAAACTTCCCCAAGTAAGAAGCAAAATTGAAGAGCTGAAAAAGAAAATTGAAGAAGAATGCTGCTCCGAAGAGCCCAATGCTTTTTGGCATAGAAAGCAGCACACAGTTGAGCTCCCTTACAAGGAAAGATACGCTGGTAAGCCTTGTAAGAGCCGAGCTATTCCTATGAGTAAAGAATATATAGATCTCTGTGAGAAAGAGATTTAGCAGCTCCTTAACAAAAAATTGATTAGAGAATCAGATAGTCCTTGGAACTGTTATGGGTTCTACGTGAACAAGAGCGCTGAACAGATCAAAGGTATCCCAAGGTTAGTAATTAATTACAAGCTTCTGAATTCAGTCTTAGCAGATGATACCTATCTCATACCCCATAAAACAGATTTGATCAGAAGGATAATAGGAGCTAAGATTTTTTCTAAGTTTGATTTGAAGGCAGGATTTTGGCAAGTCGCCATTACAGAGAAAGATAAGTTCAAGACTGCTTTCAGCATACCAGCAGGCCACTACGAGTGGAATGTGATGCCTTTTGGGCTAAAGAATGTGCCATCCAAATTCCAAAAGGTAATGGACAAAATTTTTAAGCCATATTTTGACTGGCTTATTGTATATATTGATGACGTGTTGATATTTTCTAAGAACATTCAGGATCATTTCAAGCATGTAAATGTTTTCAAGAACTTAGTTAAACACAATGGTCTTGTTCTTAGCAAGAAAAAGGTAGAGGTTTTTCAAATTTTTGGGACACACAATCTGCAATGGGCAGATTTCACTGCAAAAACACGCATTAGAATTTGCAGATAAATTTCCTGATGTCGTAACAGATAAGAATCAGTTGCAAAGGTTCTTAGGCTGTCTCAATTGTGTCAGTAACTTCTATCAGGATTGTGCAAGCGACAGAAGGATACTGAATAAAAGATTGAAGAAAAATCCTCCAGATTGGACAAATATCCATACAAACGCAGTACAAAACATTAAAGCCAAGGTAAAAACTTTGCTTATTTTATATGTCACTGATGATCTTGCATTTAATATTGTGGAATCAGATGCAAGCAATGTTGGATGGGGAGGTATTTTAAAGCAGAAAGTTGGAGATGATGAACAAATTGTTCAATTTGCATCTGGAGTATGGAATCCGGCCGAACATAATTATTCCACGATAGAAAAAGAAGTCAAAGCAGCATGGAATTGTATCAGTAAGTTTGAGGTATATCTCATTAATAAACCTTTTTTTACTAAGAACTGATGCATCAGCTTTGCAGAAAGTATTGACAAAAGACATCAAGAAAGCCGGAGAAGCAAAGTTTTCTAGGTGGCAAGCACTCTTTGCCAACTTTGATTTTCAAGTTGAGCATATTAAAGGAAAAGAGAACAATCACCCTGATTTTCTTAGCAGGGAATATATTGAAGAAAAAGACCATGTCATGATGATAGTTACTGAGTGGGACCAGAATAAAAAACAAGAGGTCTTGTGAACAATGCCAGATAACCAAGACTAGGAAGAATACAAAAGAAACTGGAAACCCACTTGGCAGCTCAGAAACACGAAAGTATTGGACGCCAACTTGCAACCTCACACTGACATCCAACACTTTGTACCGGAAAGGAAAGTGTACCCTAAAGGAAGCAAGTGGATTGATGATATGATTTATGAGAAAGCACGAAGAGATGCCGATATTGCACAACAAGCTTTGGAATAGAATTTTCATGATAGTGCCACCATTTGGTACCATGGGGGACCTAGCACGGGCATACATGAAAGATTCATCTACATCTCCAGAACAAGAGATCTCTGGAACGAGTCAGGACATTTTCCAACTCAGCCTGCTGCTCGCTGGCCAAGAAATGACCCAAATATTATTTCCCCTGACACCGTATACAACTTTGCAGGTTATAAATAGCTTTGGTGGGATTTTCTTAACATTGATGACAAAATAGGAACTCACTATACAAAGTTGAAATTCAGCACAGTTGGCCACTACCAGGGATATCAACAATGCAAATGGTTCAGAGATTGGTGGAGTGATTATGGTGTTAGCGGAACTGCAATGGACCCAGTATGGCATGAGCAATATTGCAAAAGCCATTGTAATTTATGTATTGAACAACATCTTGAAGAATGCTTTCACCCTATCTACAAAACTGTCAAAGATATGACAGAAGGTGAATGGTCACCATCCCATAATATAAACTACTCACTCGAAGAATACATGAGAGAACATTTAGAGTGGCTAGTTTTAACTAAAGTAAAATATCAGATTGTTTTGGGAAAACCAATGATTGTCCGTAGGATATACACAAAAGCCTGTGATGAAATGTTGTATAAAAGAAATAGATTCCCTGAACTAACAATATTCTGACGGTTCTCATGGGCTTTCCGTAAAAAGCATCCATTGTGTATTCATGATGTCCAGTCACAAGGACTTAATTGTGATCAGATTTCCCGGGGCTTTGCTGTACTAAAGCCTCCACTGTGTAAATAGTTCAAGCATTATATTTCCCGTGGGCTTTGATAAAGCATCCACTTTGTTTTGTCGGTAATATATTTCTCGTGGGCTTTGATAAAAATTATCCACTTTGTTTTGTCCCAATCTCTTTCCGTAAGATTTTAATTTTCTGGACTGGAATCTTTGTGTGGATGTTGCTCTGGCGTTACCCGAAAGCAATGATTCCATCCACTTTTCGGTCAGTCCACTGATGACCTACAGTAATGCTTGCCCCCTCTCATTTCCTATATAATGAGGGTAAGGTTCATTGTTGAGGCATTCAGAGTTAGCATTCGGTCTTAGAGTGTCTTAAGAAGTCAGTCTGCTCTGAGAAGCCTGCGTATCAGTGTGCTCGACACTGGTAATAACCTAAAGTGGCCAGATCATTTAGAAGTCTTTGAGTCTATCTATAAGTCGAGTCGTATTCTGAGGCAGAGCCTATCTTTCGCCAGGTAGCCTTCGGTATTGCTTGTTCCTTGTGAAAGACATAAAGCTTGATAAATGCGAAGATAGTCAATCTCTGATAAAGAATCTCTCTGTAATATTTTCCAAATTCCATTATGAAATAATATGAGTACAACATTTCGCAATTGAATACCTTGCGCATTTATATTGTTTGCTGTGGTAGTAGTTATCTTTGAGCTTTCATCCGAAGTTCGTAGGAAGTTCGTCAGAAGTTCGCCAAAGGAACGAAGGGACGCCAAGGCCGTTGTTAGGCGAGGGAAGCCGTTGTTGAGGCCGTGAGAGCGAGAAAGTTCGGAGTAGGTTCACGCTGAGTTCACCAGGAGTTGGCTATCAAGGATAAACGAAGAGACGCAGCAAGTAGCAAGCTTGTGACAGAAGCCCCTGCTTAAAATTGGTATCAGAGCCAGTACCATCTGGTTTAGAAGGTCGGTATTCTAAATCTTAAACTCATAAAGAATGGATTCATTCTGGAAATCAGTTTCTTTCAAAATGGCACTAAGTGCAAAATACGTAAGCCTCTAAATGGCTTATAACGTAAAAAAACAATGCTATATGTTATGAGGCGACCATTGGCCTACTACAAGACTATAAGTCTGGCCTCTACATGTGATCAATCATCAAATTCATCACCACTACTAGACACATGATCATCATCATCAACATAAGCAACATAGACATCATCTGGTTCAGAGCCCGGGGATACCTTAGCCTCATCTACAACCTCAGTAGCACTGCCACCAATAAAAATAGAAGTGGACCTAACGGAAGCAGGAGTTGGTCGAGCTGCATGACTAGTGCCTTCCATTAGTTGTTTGCCTTTCCTTGATGCGGCTATTGATCTTGGTTTTGATGGTGCCACCAAATTTGCTTCATCCCCCGTTAATGCCATGTCAATATCAAAATCAACATCAAACACATGATCTTCGGTCTCCTCCACCCATTTTGATGTTGGATCAATATCGTCCAACACAATGGGATTTAGATCAGGGGTTTTGTTCATCATTTGGTTTGCCTTAGTCGAAGGTTGTATTGCACAAAGACAATATCATTTAACCATTTTTGTTCCAAACGATTTCTCTTCTTCGTATGTATGTGTTCAAAAACCAACCAATTGCACTCACAACTTGAAGCACTGCAAGTTTGGTAGAGGACTCTAATTGCAAACTTTTGCAATTGAGGATATTGGCTGCCAAATGACTCCCAGCAATGTGTTGCAAAGAAAAAGACATTAATTAGTAACTTAGTTCATTTCATTACTTATTTACAAATTACAAGTATTTATAAATAATTTGAATTGTAAATTTGTAAACAATTTAAGTTGAAAAGAAAAACAATTTGGAAATTGGAATTGCTTACCTAGTTGATCCACATCTCTTGCCATCTTTGCCAAGTTTTTGCTGAAGGTACCAACTGCTGTACTGAAAAGGGTAAGTTGTCTATGTATTTCCAACTGGTCTGCATGGATAATGACCATGCTCCAAGCAATCAAACAATTTAGCTCTAACCTCCCCATCCTACAAATCTCCTAGCCGAACTTTATAATGATACTTTGGGTTAAAAAACTACCCAATGACATGTATATGACGATGTAGTTGATTGTTCCATCTGTTATCCAATGGTCTCCCATATACGCTAACCTGTCCTTGCAAGTTGCCCATATTTGCTCCTTTCCCTGATCCATAGCCTCATAAATGTAGCCCATGGCCAATTTTTCCCCATCCACCATCCTTAGCACCTTTAACAAGGGGCTCAATAATTTTCACAAGCTCTGCAGACCTCTTCCAAAAATAATTGTCAAACACTTTCTTTTTGTTGTCTTTGCCATCTTGTCTATGAGCCCATCGAGATTCAGTCCAATCATCAGAAGAATACATTTTCTACAGGTTTTCTAGCTGAGCATTGAGACATTGCAACACGAGGAAGTGAGTTGCAAATCTCGTAATTGTAGGCTTAACAAACTCTTTGCCCCCAATGTTTTTTCTCATTAGGCTCAATACTCTTGAGTGGTTGTAAATGTATTTTGTAATGCACTTGGCATGCTCTACAGTGTTTTTTACCCACTCCACTTTGCCTATGTTCTCAAGCATGAGGTCTATGCAATGTGCAACACATCGAGTCCAAAATATGGTCCTATATTTGGACTTAAGCATCTTTCTAGCAAGAACATAGTTTGAGGCATTATCAATGATGACCTACACAACATTCAACTCCCCCACTTCCTAAATAATGTCATCCAAAAGATCAAATAGAATGGTTGCACTCTTCACCTTATCAGATGCATCCACTGATATAAAAAAAATGGTTCCTTGAGGGCAAGAAACAAGGAAATTAATGATAGTGCGTTTCTTTCCATCGGTCCATCGATCTGACATGATGGAACAACCTATTTTGAGCCATGAATATCTATACTTAGCGAAAGTGATCCTCTCAAGTCATGCATACTAGGGCCTTTGAAGCCCGTTCATGTAGCGATAACAAAGTCCCACATAGCTTGGTAATAAGGTGAGCAAGCAACATTAAATGAGATATTTGCATCATACCACCATCTAGCAATGTACTGATAAGAAGTTTCTTTGCATTGTTTTTTCCAATTTTGATCCAAAGTGGGTTGAAGACTTGGCCAGGTGGAAGTGGGATTAGAAGACGCAGCATATGCTGGTAGAGGATGAGAAATAACTCTGGATGTTTGTTCTCTTTGTTCCTTTTGATTGTTGGCCAAAAGGAGGAACATAGTGAAATGGGTCATTGGTGGAAGGGATAGAAGAGGAGTCTTGAATATCATAATCATCATACCCACTCTCTTTCATGGCTTCTAATAATTCCCTCTTCCTTGCAATGTCATCTTGGATGACCTTCTCCCTAGCCTTATTCTCCTCAACATTTTCAAACTTGGAAAGGTATTCTTCCCTAATAGTACCTAACACTTCATTTGGTGCTTCACACGCCTTTACTTGGCCTCTTATTCCAGCCAAGTGTTGTTTCAATCTGAGAATACCCCCACCTCCAATAGGTTTATGGCAAAATTTGCATATCATTTTTCCATCAATCAAATCATAATGAGACTATGCATTGTCCTTGGATTTTGGAGCGATGTTGGTTTGAAATAATTAAAATTTGCAAAGAAATCCACCATTTAAAAAAAATTGCAGTTAAGCAACATGGAAAACCAAAGCTAAATTTAGGAAAAAATGCACATGTAGGCTACAAAATTTAGCGTAGAACTAGAGATTTGATAGCATAGAACACATAAACAAATTCAATACATGGACAACAATCAAATGAGGAGTTTTTCAAGTGAAAATCCTTACATGGAAATGCAAATTAGCTTCCTTAGCATCCTTTTGAACACACCAACTCCACTAACAACTCCAAATTATCTCCAAAATAGCTCCAACTCCAATTCCAACTCCAGGCCTCCAAGATGACTACTCCAACAAAACATAAACACTCTCCAAGCTCTCAATCAAACTCACAAAAACTCCAAATGTGATGTAGAAAATCCTATAGATTCATGAGCTCATGCAATGTACTAAAACACAGGACAATAATCTACTTTTACTTTCAACCAACGGAAGCCAATAGATCGATGAAAACAATATGAACAAGAAGAAGATAAATCAATGGAACATAACACAAGATGTATCTGGGGAAAGCCACAATGCAAAACCCCTCTATCTGTGTTGCATATATCAGAAATATGAGTGAAGATACAAAGTTTGTTTTCACTAGAACAATTCGGCACAAGTATGATCAACTCTCTCAACTCACAAGCAAGCTCTTGGAAAACACTTATCCAATTCGAATTGAGAGGCCAAAGCCTCACCCGCCACTCCTCGTGAGGACTTCTTCTTGGACTTCTTGAGTGGACAATTTATAGCAAAATGGCCTAGCTCATGATAATGAAAGCACTTAACTTTCGTCATGTGTTTCTTCTTACCTCCATGATAAGAATCCAATTTGGAATGGGAATATTTCCCTTTCCCCTTCTTCACTTTAATCGCTAAGGCACAGTTCTCTTCATCATCAGTCTTTGATGAAGAGCCATCCCTGGTGTTCCTCCTGATCTCCTCCTGCATCAAATCCGACCACAGTCGTTCCCAATCTAATAGCTTCTCCTAACCATTGACAGAGTCCTGATAACAATGTCAACTCTTTGGGAGTCCTAGAAGAGAAAGACTCACCATATCATCCTCGGAAACTGTGATTTCAAAACTTCCAAGTTCATCACAACACTGAGTGAACTTGGTCAAGTATTTTGGAATCGTCTCGCCTTTCTCCATTTTGATTTTTCAAAGTTTGTCTTTCAGTGCCAATTTCCTTTTTTCATTGCCGTTCTGATACAGGTCCGCCAATGTTTTCCACATAGCATACAAAGTTTCCTTACCATGGAGACTCAAGACAATGTGGTCTCGAATTCCCTCAAGGATTGTCTGCCTCGCCTTCGCCACACACTTCTTCCATTCGGAAAAATTCTGTGCATCTGATGCTGATGGCTTAGGAATTTCTTGATCAACGAATTCCTTCAAGCAATTATCCTCTAGCCCAACCTCCATTCTATCCCTCCAGACTATAAAGTTCGAGCTGCCTTCCAAGGCATACTCGAGTCGCAAATCATAGAACGCCATCTAACAATCCTGAAGTATGATTGTAAATTCGAATTCCCCCAGTAATCCAAAACTCAAAACTTCAAAATCTCCTCTAATATACTGTTCTCAACTCCGATACCATGTAGAAAATCATTTAGATTCACAAGCTCATGCAATGTACTAAAGCACAGGACAAGACTCTACTACTTTCAACCAGCGAAAGCCAATGGATCGATGAAAAAAATATGAACAAGAAGAAGATAAATCAATGGCACATAACAAAAGATGTATCTAGGGAAAGCTACAACTCAAAACCCCAGTATTTGTATTGCATGTATCAGAAATTTGAGTGAAGATACAGAGCTTGTTCTCACTAGAATAATTCCGCACAAGTATGCTCAACTCTCTCAGCTCACAAGCAAGCTCTTGGCAAACTGTAGCTCTCCAAGCCCCTAATATCTTGCGTAATTCCTAGTATGAACAACCCGTATTTAAAGAGAATTTATGCTTCCAAAATCACGCAATCCAAACATAGGATCAATCTCTGATGCATGCATGATATTTACACTCTAGTAAATAATACTATTGATAGTACACTGTCCCTACACTCTAGTCTCACCCGGGTCTTTCCCATAATCGACATGCATGAGTTTATGATGAGGGAATCTTTAGTTAACTAGAGTGACACTTGTGGATGCACTAGTGCACCAACTCACTGTTAACTCTCTATTAGTTCCACAAACAGTTTGGAACTAATTTAACTGAACTTAACTAAGTAAATTGAGGGATCTAATTTCCAACTCAATTTAAAATCATATTGGACCCCTAAAACCTAGGGAGAACATATACATGACTTCAGAAAGACTTCCAACTTGAAATTCCTAAGCTAATTAAGTTAATTAAACTTAATTAACTATTGACAAGTTGCTATAAGAATAGAATTTGATTTTAATTCTCAGTTTAATTCAAGGACAAATTAAACTGGAATTTCTTGTTGCCATTTCTCAACATGAAATGTGTGAGATAAATGAAAGGGGCAAGCTCCTTTTAAAGGCTTGGAGAGGGTGTTTTTGGAGGGAACAACCCTTATTTTCCCTCCAAAACACTCTAGAAGCTTCCTAAATTGCACTGTGTGGGTCCTTCACGGTCTTAGCAACTAATCAACCAGTTTAGGACGAAACCAACTTGTTTGACCATAAACTGAACCATAAACCGACTGGTTTCGTCCTAAATTGGCCTATTAGCATTGGTTTTTGTGGTTTCTAAGCGAAGTGGGGGGCCAAACGCGATTTTTCTACCATTTGACCCGGTCGGCTAATGAACTGATAGGTTTGAACGGTTTCTAGTTCAAGCCGGCCAGTTTTTAAAACACTGATTTTAATAGATTAATAAAATCAATATTATATCAAATTATTTTTATTATATTTTCAAAATAATTACATTATGACTCCCATAACCTCAGAGGGCGTGATTAAAATAAATGCACAATGATGACTCCCATTGTTTCATTTGAGGTTCACATTCGATGAAAATGAGAACCAAGATAGTGCTTCTTTCTTGGACATTGGGAATTGATGTCAATAGGAAGGAAGATGCAATCATCCAAAAAAGAGGTTTTTGGAAAAATCCACTTACGAAGATATAGATACAGAACCATGGAATTTGAAAAAGGCATGATGAGTGAGGTTAATACAATGAGATTGAGATTGTAAACTTCCCAAGGTTGGAGAATGATCTGAGTGGTGGCAATAAAAATAAACTAAGGTAAACCCCTAGGGTCAGAGGACATCCAAGAAAGTGACAAATGGTTGCTTTGACTAAGTGAGGTAGGTCGACAACAATATGATATGTTGGCCAAAAGTGGTGGAGGGTTATGACATGAAACTGATATTGAGCGGGTGGGGTGAAAAATATGTGATCCAATCAAGGTAAACTTGGGACTAACACTAGGTAGTATATATGAAAATGAGTTCGTTCCTTGCTTCCAAAAGAATCTTTGTGCACTTGCCAAAAAAACGTAAACAATGGTTTGGGATGTAGAAACATGAATATGGTTGCCCTAATGTGTGATAGCCTACATGACGGTGCAAGGGAGTAATTACATAGACTGGGGGCCCCATTGGCTAGTCTCAACATGGTGGAAATGAATGGAGGCTAATTGTGCAAATGGTATACTACATTATGGATGTGTGAGAGGCAAAATGTGAATCTAGTGGTGCATTGATGACAATAAAAAATTATGGGTGACCAAGAATATAGAACGCTGGTTAGAAATGAGCAAGAAATATAAATCTAGCCATGGTTTAAGACATGCAAACAAATGATTCTCAAGCAAGGTGTGATAGCATGAATACTAGTAATGCAAAGGATACTGCTATGTAGGGCAACCCACAAGGGTGGGAAAAATATCGTCCATGCGTGAACACTCACCTGTTACAAGAGAAAGGTGTGGGTAAATGTGGTCAAGATATGGGGGCACTATAGTGAGCTCAAGGGAGTGAACTGGGTTATGCAAATTTCTATGAGGGAGAATCTATCATGTTAGTTAAAGAAAAAGATACCTTGAGTGCTATTTTTGCCTTATATTCGAAAAGTCGTGGCAGATGAGCCAAACAACCCAAGTGAAAGTACCATAGGTATAAAAAAAATAGTGAAAGTGTGTATTTGAACAAGACAAGATAAGAGCATGATGCACCTGAGGACGTGCCTTAGAGAAATGGGGGCACCGAAGGTAAAAATTTAGCACATCGAAAGGAGGGCATTGATGAGAAGTGTGAAATGCATTGATTCCATAGGTACAAGTGGTTTTAAAATAGAGCTCGTCATTTCCCACATGATACACTAAAAATTCCAATCCAGGGTGTATTAAAAAGGTGGCGGGGCCAACTATGCCACCTCATTTTAGCTTTGGTGAGGTAGTGATGAGAGAGCTCCCAAGTAATCTTAGTGTTGTTTGAAGGACTTTAGAGACCTAATTCAAGTTTTTCATAGAGACAAGTGAGTCCTTGACCTTTAACCTTCTTCATTTTTACATTAGTTTAGAGTGTTCATATGGTATAAGGGGTCATACAAACCTTTTAAACGTCTTGAGGCCCATATCCACATGGGCGACTCAGAGGAAGTCATGGTGACCATGTGGTGGTTCGACACACTGTAGTATACCTAGGGGGGATATTATGGGGTACAAGGGGAGGTACCCAAGGTACTAATGATATTTAAGGATAATAAATAAATGGGCCATAGTTAGTAAATAAAGTGGTTAACCTGTATCATGTAAGGGACCACAAGTAGTTAGGAATAATGTGATAAGCCCATTGTATTAGATATATGGTATTGAGAGAACCATGGTAATGACTCATGGTATTATATGTATGAAGCCTATATAGAAGCTAGAGACTCTCCATTGAGACATGTCAAGGGTTATTGTATTAACAAGCATATGGCTTATGGAATGTTCTTCTTCCTTAAGGAGTGATTGTATGGCGTTACCCTATCTTAAGGGTTTGATATTAATAAAGATCTGAAGTTTATCTATTTCTCTCTTGTTATTTTTGGGAATATTTCTATTTTCATATATTTGCAGGTCAGATCTACTACAAATGGTATCAGAACACTTTCTTGGGTAAAGCGAAGAGATATTTTTATTTTTATATTTTTGGAAGAATTTTTTGGGGCGGCGAGTTTGTAGATCAGATCTGAAACTTCTGGTTCAAAATTTGCAGAAAAAAATAGCATATCTAGATTCTTTGCGAAAAAATACCCAATTAAAAAAAAATATTGGCCAAATCGGAGTTCGGATGAGGGAGATATCGCTGATTTAAAAATCAGTGGACGACAGATATCTAGTCAATTTTTGTAGTTTTTGTGGGGATTTTTTTTTTTTTTTTTTAGAATTTTTTGACGGTGGGACAGTTGCAGAGTGAATCTGAATTTCCAGAGTGCCTAGATAGAGATTTATATCACATGGGAAGATGTAGAATGGTCGTTCCATTTCCAAAAATAGGTTATAATAAGGATTCTTAGCCATATTGATCGAGTTGTGTCCATTTTAAATTTTCGCCAAAGTAAGTGATTTTTTCAAAACCCTCTTCATGGCTTCTAGCAAGATGTTTTTTTATAGGAAAAGTTGATGGGCTGACTATTGAAAAATTTATACAAACTCAGAAGTGTGGCCGCACATGGTGTTGGAAGGAATCCATAGGGTATTATTTGAAAGGTGAGGCTACTATATGGTGGAAATCACTTGACAACGAGATTCTGAAATTATGTCGTGCTAAAGAAATTGAAAAAATATTTTTGGACAAATGGTCTTATACTGGAAAAAAGGAAACCAAGATACCTAAAGGGTTATTTTCTATTGGTATCTCCTTATTAGAGGTTGACGGATGTATTCAGAAGGAGAAGATCATTGTGTCTATCAATCCTAGTTGCAAGTATAATTTAATCAATGTTAATGTGGCAAAAAAATTACAAGCTTTAGCAAAACATATTGTAAAGTCACAGGTTGATAATGAGGATGTTCAAATTTATAAATATTTGAAGCTTTCTATGGATAAGCATGTGTTGCATTGTGATTTTAATACTTCAGATATGGATAATACAAATGTTGTTTTGGGATATCCTTGGATGGAATCTGTGGGTACTGTCAATATTAATGTGCAGAAGAAATTCATGAAGCTCTGGTATAAAAAGAATAAAATTATATTGTAGGATATTTCCATTGAGACCCAAGAAGAGATTGTGGAGGCAGAAGCATAAAGCTCTAATGACACTGACACATCAGATGATGAGCCTTTGATGGTCGACAACCAAACACATGTTGAGATTAATGTAGAAATGTCTTAATGGAGTGACGGTTCAAACCGAACCTTAGATTAGGAGTCTGTTCTTGTTTTTTAGGGCATTGTTTCAACTTCCCTAAATATGTGTAAATTATATATATATCTCATGTAATGCATGTAAGCAAAGCGTGTTCTATAGAGGCAGTCTCCAAGTGGTGTTCCACACCTGTGAGCTACTCAGGTTTCTTAATAAATTTGATTCATGTATTTTTGACATGGTTGTTGAGCGATGGAAAAGATATGTATTTGCCATTTATTTCTTTATCTTTTCCTTTGAATCATAACTCCTTTACATTCTAAATTGGTAATATGTTAAAGAATTATGGTAGAATTAAGGAGATTTGTGATTACTGATTATTGTCATTTTCTATACAGAAAATGAAGGAAATGGAAAACCACTATTCGGGAGGAAAATACAAAGAAGAAGCAACTACTGTCCCTTCCCCAGGAAGTCATATCCAGACAAAAAGATCAAGATCGGAGCGCATAGTCTAGGAGAAGAAAGGGAAAGTGTGGCATTAGCGCAAGAAGACAAAATGATAAACTGAAAATCAAAGATAGAGCAAACCCCTCAGGATCCTTTGCTCCTGAGGGATCGTTGCTTCAAAACTTATTTGTACTCTTGATATATCCGCCTGGCCATTATAAAAAGGGACAATGCTTGTAGCCCAGGGGGCAAGTATTATCATTTTGCAGAACTTACTGTTGTGCTGTTACTTTGATCATCGACTCTTGTTGGTTAAAACAGAGTACGATTGCTTGTAAACTTTTTATACATGATTAATACATAAATCAGTTGCCGTTCCATTCCTTCCTAATGAATTAGCCCAATGGTGCTTCACTAGCGGCTAAGGGCCCGAACTTGGTGGATCCACTTGCTACATGTACCATTATTTTACAGTTCTAGTCGCGTGATGGTTTGATTTACTTTTCATTGCTTTGAATCGCATTGCTTTCTAATTTCCCGTTCCTTTACATTTTCCTGAAATCGTTTCGTGCATGAAATCATAATTGGATCATGTTGCCATTTTCTTCCACCATAACAAGATTACCGTTCATTACTACTCAAATTGTTATGCTGTTCATTCTGGTTATAAAGGTTCGCTGTTCACTTCAGACTCTGCCTTTCATTACAGATTGTTGTTCATTTGGCTTTGCTGTTCATTTCCATTAAGTTAGCGTTGCTGTTCATTTCTATTAAGTTAGCATTGCTGTTCATTTCTATTAGGTTAGCATTGCTGTTCATTCATACTAGATAGGTGTTATTTCTAACCTACAAGTATTTGGTTTTGCTTTTAAGTATTTTGCATTAAGCGTGTTTACTACATTTCTGTTGGCAGCATTAGTGATCCATCATTTCCAGTTAATTGCTTTAGTGTGGAGTGTAAGATCAACAACTGTAAAGGACATTGGCTATCGTTGCCTAAGTTCTCAGATTGTGGATCTTGTTTATATTTGATTTCATTTATATCAGTTGACAGAGGAAAGAGTTATCATTACTGCATCCTTGACTGATAAATTTCTATAGTTTTCTGAGTGAATGATTTAAGTTTCAGAGCATTAAGTTTCTTTTGATTGCAATTAGATTTTATTTCAAGCATCCGTTTACTCTTGTATTTAGCAGTGTACTGCAAATTAGAAAACATTACTCTTGAAATAAATTGACTGCCTTAGACTGAGTACACTCTTGAAATAAAAAATTGTACATGGATTGATAATTAATGTAGGATACATAGGAGTTCAAAAGACACCTTTTATACCTCAACATTTTGGCGCCGTTTCCGGGGAGAGTAGCCATTTATTTTTTTAAAAAGAGTAGTGTTCATTTGATAAGTGCCTGTTAGGAGAGAATTGGGTATTAAAAATGGAAGGTAAGAACCTGCGTACGGAGCATGTAATAACCTTGCTCCCCCACCCGCTTTCCTGCTGATTTGTTGATTACTTTGGGTAGAAATAAGTATTTGAGTTGTGTGCATGACTAAGCAGAAAAAGCCTAAAAAGAATCCAAAACCACTACCCAGACCTGATAAAGGTAAGGGATCGATGACCCTTGGTTGATCAACCTTTATAGATGATATCATCAAGAAAGTAGAATCTCAGCGATCAATAGGCCCTAGAAAAGTTGCTTCTAGACAACCTACTAGCTCCCTTCGGGCCACAAAATCACCATTTGTAGCCTTTGCTGAGGTACATAGCCAAACAGAAGAAACTGAGCAAGATTTTAAAGAAATTGAGAATTCTCACCCAATTTCTTTACAAGAAGGGAACTCTAGTAATCTCTGTGAAGGAGGAGGAGAAACAGGGGAAATAGAAGAACCAAGATCCCCTTTTGGAGTAGTTCAGACATGAAGCAGCCTAGATAAGGAAAGTGCTGTCAAAATCATCCAAAACAAACCTGAAGAACCAAAATCCCCCCAGATAATAGTTCAAAAAGGAATATTCATCATCCCAGACCAAGGAAGTGCTGTTAAGGCCATTCCTACTCCTTCTAGTCAGCCTATGAATAACTCCCTAGAAATCCCAAAGGGATATTGGCACTTATTTGATCAAATGGCCCAAAACTAGCAAACACCTCAAACCTCCACACTGCAATATCCCATTGTAGATACTGTAGTTAATGAACCTATGAAGGCCATTCCTCTCCAGCATATTCCTACATTCCATGGCCTAACATCGGAAGATCCAGATGCATTTATGTTTGAATTCGATGTATTATGCCAGGGGTATGACTATACCACCGATCCCCAAAATCTAAAACTATTTCCCTCCACATTAAAAGGAGCAGCTTTACGATGGTTTATGGGGTTAAGTGGAGGTGTTATAAATGATCGGGATCAGATGAAAGGTGTTTTTCTAAAGAAATATTAGGATTATTATAGGTCTAGAGAACTAAAGGATGAAATATTTCAAATGACAGCCAGACCTAATGAAACATTGGAGAAATATGTAGAACGCTTTCAATACAATCTTCAGAGATCTCCTTATGCATCTTTACCCTTACCTGACAATGTGTTAAAAACTACATTAATTAAAGGGATGAAGGAACAACGGGTTGAAACATTAAACATTATGGGAAAATGTGACATATATCAGGAAAGTTTTACTGACATTATTGATTTATGTATCAGGAGTTCGAGAGGCAATACAAGGCTAAAACTGGCAGAACGTGACATAATCACAAGGGAAAACAAGATCTCCGGTCGAGGTGTAACCCACGCAGAAATTGGGAATTTACTAGAAGACTTCAAAACCAATATTCTAGGGAATTTGACAACACAACGCAACATTATGTAGGCTAAACAAAAGCAAGCAGAAGAAGAGAAAAATTTGGCAATATTCTGCCTTAGATGCAGAAAGAAACACAACCATAAAGAGTGCCCACTAGATGCAGTCTAAGTCTACACCATTTGCACAAAAGACCACTCCACAGAAAAATGTCCCTCACTCCCAGGTCTGAAAGCAGTCTACAAGGAGGCGGAAGAAGAATTAGAACTAGTGTACCCACTCAATCAACACCGTCAATGGCAGCCACGAAAAACAGGTATACCTAGTGATCCATCCTCTTCTTTTCAGTCTCCTCAGTATAATGCTCAACAATATAATGGAATGTGGAAAAATCAACCACCTTTCCCCAGCTGGTCACAATAGCCATTTCCTACATCACCATGGCCAAATCAAACAAATCAAACCAATTGGCCAAACTTCCCTTATTGTCCACCATTTTGGCAAAATAATGCATATCCGACACAATGGTCACCCTCCACTTCGCAGAGTCAAACTTGGCAGTCGAACTGGCAAAGACTGATAAATCAGCTAGCTAGAACGATTCCTCTCCCTCAACCTACACTGCCAACACCATATACATTGCAGCAAAATCCCCATACCAACTTAAGACCACAACTCCCAGCCCAACCCAACCTGAACCCTAATAATAGACCGGTTCAATCTGTTTAAATAATTGAAGCACCAGAACTAGAAACCGAGTTAAGGGAGTGCAACGACCTTCAATTAAGGTCTGGGCGCATAATAGAAACTGAGGGAGATAAAAATGCTCAAGTTGAAAATCCGTTACCTTTAGAACAACCACTATAGGAAGAGGATGTGGTTAGACAACAAACTCATGACCAAGAAACCACTTCTTCTCCCCCATTCCCAGAACGACAAATCATACCGCGCCCAATAGAACATCCTGACTTTGATATCCTGGGAGAACTAAGAAATTTGTGTATAAAGATCCCACTCCTCCAGGCAATCCAAGTTATCCCGATCTACGCAAAAACCATCAAAGAGTTATGTATAAAAAAGCCAAAGAGGAGAATAGCAACTAATCCAACCGTCCAAGTAGTCGGCACCCTATCTGACTTACTATCAGGAAGAGAGGCACCCGTAAAATACGAGGACCCAGGGAATCCTATAGTTATAGTGAAAATCAATGGACACTTCTTTCCAAATGCCTTAGTTGATTTAGGAGCTGCAATCAATATCCTAACAACCACCACTTGTCAAAAGCTTGGTATTACATCATTATATCCAACCACAAACCTTATTGGTGTTGGCTGATCGATCGGTAGTCAGACCAGAAGGCACACTACATGATGTAATGGTCTTTGTAGACTCCTAGGAATACCTTGCAGACTCTCTGACAATTAATCCCAAAGACCGGCTAGATGGACACCCTTTAATCTTAGGTAGACCTTGGCTAGCAATTGTTGATGCTTACATTGGCTGCCGACAAGGTAGTATGACTATAACTAGAGGGAGTAATGTCAAGAATTTAGCTTTATACCCTCCAGCCCAGCCAAGCCTAATAATAATGAAAACTAACAAACAACTTGTATCATATCTCACAGAAAACATTAGATCGCCTTTAACCATAAAAGATGCCATCGAATTTAAAGACCAAACAGAGGATGACATCATTAACAATTTCATTAACCAACCAGAAACCAGATCCCATGTACAATGTCACATGATAGAGGCAACATTTGATAATGAACTAGAAGAATATCCCCTCAAAGACACTCATGATCAATCAATACCTACTACCTCTATTTCAAACAATAAAACTATAGAGACTGAGCGAAGAAAAACCTTGAACATTAACAAAAACCCGACTCCTGAACAAGAAGAAAAGCTGGTCCAACTACTGAGAAAATACAAGGAAGCTTTTGCATGGGATTACTCGGACATGAAAGGAATTGATCCCCAGCTATGTAAGCACAACATTTATACAGAAAAGGATGCTAGACCCGTTCGCCAACCCCGACGGAGACTAAACCCTCATCTTAAGGATATTGTGAAAGATGAATTACAAAAACTTTTAGGTGTAAACTTTATTTACCCAATATTTGACAGCAAGTGGGTCTCTCCACTAGTAGTGGTGCCAAAGAAGAATGGAAAGAGGAGGATATGGGTAGACTACAAAGAATTAAACAAGGCAACTCAGAAAGACCACTTTCCTCTTCCATTCATTGACCAGGTATTAGACACATTAGCAGGAAAGAAATTCTTTTCTTTCCTAGATGGCTTCAGTGGATACAATCAGATTCAGATTGCCCCTGATGACCAGGATAAAACTACTTTTACCTGTCCTTGGGGAACATTTGCTTATAGAGTCCTACCCTTTGGCCTATGCAATGCCCCTGCCACATTTCAAAGTGCCATCTTCAACATCTTTTTAGATTAAATAAATGAAGGGCTCGAAGTATATATGGATGATTTCACACCATATGGAGATGATTTTGAGCTAACACTAGACACATTGGAAAAGGTGCTACAAAGATGTATTGCCATTAGGATTTGCTTAAGCCATGAAAAGTGTCATATGATGATGACCGAGGGACTCATCTTAGGTCATTATATCTCATCAACTGGAATACAGGTAGATTCGGCTAAAATTCAAATAATTTTGTTAATACCTACTCCTACCACACAAACAGAGGTACGTAGTTTTCTGGGTTTTTCTGGTTATTATAGAAGATTCATAGAGCATTTTTCTCAAATAGCTGCACCTCTATATGCACTAACTGGAAATGTTGATTTTATTTGGACAGATAAGTGTGATCGTGTTTTTGAGGATCTGAAAAAGCTCGTATCGACAGTCTTTGTGCTAAGGGGCAAAAATTGGCATTTGCCATTCCAAATTTCATTTGATGCTTCAGACACAGCTATTGGAGCAATCCTTGGGCAAGAAGAAGATAAAAAGCCATATGCAATTTATTATATTAGCAAGAATATATCTCCTGCTGAACTAAACTATACTGTAACTGAAAAAGAGTTTTCAGCTGTAATATATGCTGTAAATAAGTTTAGACATTATATAACTGGGTATCATGTAGTTTTATATACAGATCACTCTTCCATAAAATACTTAGCAAATAAACCCGTTACAAATGGTAGAGTAATAAGATGGTTGATTTTATTGCAGGAATTTGACATCACATTAAAGGATCGACCTAGAAAAGAGAATCCTGTAGCTGATTTTCTCTCACGAATGCCAAAGCCAGCAGACGCAGCAGCAGTTGAAGATCAATTCCCAGATGAAAATTTGTTTGTTGTTACTGTCAGGACACCATGGTATGCTGATGTTGCAAATTATTTAGCAGTAGGTAAATTACCCAAGCATTTAACGCCCAATGAACGGAAATAGATAGTATAGCGCAGTACCCGATTCTCTTGGATTGGGAGCTACCTATTTCATACAGGGGCGGATATACACATCAGAAGATGCATCTGCGAAGACAAAATATTTGACATTCTGAAAGCTTGCCATGACGGACTGTGTGGCGGGAATTTCGCAGACTGCAGGACTAGTCACAAGGTTTTACAAACAAGATATTACTGGCCTACAATATTTAAAGATGCTAAGAAGTTTGTTCAAGCCTGTGATAGTTGCCAAAGAGCGGGACACCCTCAAGAGTCCGACGAAATGCCTTTAAATCCACAGTTAGTAATCGAGCCATTTGAGCTTTGGGCGCTCAATTTTATTGGTCCGATTAACCCATCATCAAATAAAAAAAAATACATTCTAGTAGCAATAGAGTATGTTACAAAATGGGTGGAAATAGAGGCACTTCCAAGAGCTACAGAGAATTATGTAATACATTTCCTTTTCCAAATATTTGTGCGATATGGCCTCCCAAGGGACATAATCACGGATGGAGGACTGCAATTTGTAGGTAATAAAATCGTTGCAACATTAAAAAATTACCACATTCGGCACAAAATTACCACCCTGTATCACCCACAGGCAAATGGCCAAGTAGAGAGCACGAATAAAGTGATAGAAGCAATACTGACAAAAATAGTTGCATCACACAGGCGTGATTGGGCTTCAAGATTGCCGGAGGCCTTGTGGGCATACCGAACAATGTGGATAAATACCAACGGCCATTCACCACATCAACTAGTATTTGGGAAAGAACCCATCTTTCCAATAGAATTTGAAATACAAACATTAAGAACAACACATGAGGTGGGTTTGAATTTAAATGAAGCCCAGACTAGCAGATTACAACAAATCAATGAGCTAGATGAAATTAGGCTCTCAGCTCTTCAACGCACTGCATTAATTCAACAACAAAGAGCAAAATGGCATGATGCCCTTATCAAAAAGAAAATCTTCCACGAAGGAGATTGGGCACTCGTATATGATTCCAGGTTTCAGGATTTCTCGGGAAAACTCCAGACACGATGGCTTGGACCTTATGAGATACAGAAAGTGCACGACAATGGCACCATTACATTGACTACCATTGATGGATATGGACATGCGTTCAAAGCAAATGGTCATCGAGTGCGACTTTACCACAAACTGCTCACTTAGGAATCCTTTTACCAACAATTATGGGAAGATTCCACTATAAAAATTCTTGCTGAGGAAGATAACCCCTCCTCAACAGTAGTTCACTGAATAATTTTTTTGTTTCTGAATTTTGTATATAGCTTTTTCTCTTTAATTTTGCCTATATAATTTTTTTTTTTTTTTACAGATTGTAACTGCTGTTCCTCTTAAGGAACAACAATTTTGCGTGCCTGTATTTTTCGTGCTGTTCCTCTTAAGGAACAACATTTTTGAGTGCTTACATTTGTGTGCTGTTCCTTTTAAAGGAACAATTGCTGTTCCTCTAAAGGAACAACAACCGTTCCTCTTTAGGAACAACTGCTATTCCTATAAAGGAACAACAACCGTTCCTCTTTAGGAACAACATTTCTGCGTATTTCACAATTTTTGCTGTTCCTTTCAAGGGAACAACTGCTGTTCCTTTGAAGGAACATCATTTCTGCACCTATGTATATTTTTGTTGTTCCTTTTAAAGGAACAACTGCTGTTCCTTTTAAAGGAACAACTGCTGTTCCTCTTAAAGGAACAACAACCATTCCTCTTTAGGAACAACACATTTGTGTGTTTGTTTTTGCTGTTCCTTTTAAAGGAACAACACTTCCGTGTGCTTATTTTTATTGTTCCTCTTAAAGGAACAACACTTTCGCTAGATTATTTTTGTTGTTCCTCATAAAGGAACAACACTTCCGCCAGATTATTTTTGCTATTCCTCTTAAAGGAACAACACTTCTGCCAGATTATTTTTGCTGTTCCTTTTAAAGGAACAACCCTCTGTGCATTTTTTTATTTTCTGCCATTCTTTCTGAAGGAACAATAGTTTCGATTTGGAATGTTCTTAGGCTGTTCCACCGAAGGATCGGTATTTTAGTTCGCGCTTGCTTTATTTGTTGTTCCGCTTAAGGAACAACCGTTGTTCCTCTTAAGGAACAACAATTTTGAGTGTATCTTTTTCTTTTGTTTGCTATTCCTCTTAAAGGAACCGCAATTTTGCATGCAGATGTTCTTTTTGCTATTCCTCTTAAGGAACAATAGCTGTTCCATCTAAGGAACAACACTTTTTGAGTGCATTCTTTGTATGTGTGCTTCTTAAAAAACATCATTTAGAGAATTTTTGTGAATGATGGTTCACTGTTCATGATCCCTTCAAGGCACAGATATAAATTTATGCAAGGATACAAAAACTAGAGGATACTGAAATCAACAAACCAAAGAAAAATCATTATCTTTAGAGAAATTTCTTTGTATCGATAAGAAAAAAGAGGAAAGGACACAACTATTTATATCGCTTTGTTGTCTTCATTTTCACTAAAACTAATTTGATTGATTACTTTTATCATGTTGGTTCTTCCCTAATCTTCATAATTCTCTTTGATCATTATTATTGAATAAAAATAAGGGCATATTTTCCTCTATTGAGATGTTCAGACTTCTTCCACCATCCCTACTCTTAAGGAGTGTTGAGCCATCCTCTGTATATAAATAGGAAAGTGCTATATAAAAGAAAAAGAAAACAAAGAAGAAAAAAATATATATGATTACTAACAATTCTATGATTTGTCAGATGAAGGATAGGGGGTCTCATCAAGAGCCAACCTACCATGATCATAAGGAAGCAGTAAAGTGGCATTCCCACTATGGCCACCACACATGGGTTATGATCCAAGAGGCACATCAAAAAAATAAAAAAGTCCTTGGAATAGGAGGTCTCATCATGAGCCGGCTTGCCCACCTTTCACTCCTTCCTGGTGAATGGCATTGTGATTCATCTAGTTACCAAGCCAGCACAATGACCTCCATTCTGACATCACAAAGCACTTTCCTAGGCATACATAAAGGATTATGGTTCCAAGGGTGAAAAAGCAACTTTGTCAAGGTTATGAACACCTGTGGGAAATAGAGCTCTGCTGATGGTATTGAAGTCATATTTCTCACACATCAATAGTCATTATAAACCCTTTTCTTATATCTTTATCTTGATTTCAAACGAGATTATGTTTTAAAACCCTTTCGAACCTCTTATACATGAAATATTGTTTGAAAATCAATCATAATGGTTAAAGTGGATAATGACTGCATAAGAATTTTTACTTACGACAGCTGTCCTCTTCCCTATTTTTCGCATCATTTCATAGAATTTCCATATCTATTTGTGATTTTCATCATAAGCCTCGATTTCAGTAATTCGCTACTTTTTGCAATCATGTCATGGATATATACGCCGTTCCTTTTTTTTACTGTACGATTACTGTCTAGTATGCTGCTCCTCCATTTGCTGGTCGAAGACGACCTATCATATTTCAGGGGGGCGCAAGTGACCTCTAAAATACACTAGCATACATGTCAATTCCATATTTGGAGGTACTACGACTCCATCAGATCTCAAAAATAGCAAGTTTAACGGTATTGATATTTTCCAATATGCACAGCTTTGCTGTTCCATTGTCATTTTTGTGTTTTTCTCTGTAAAAATTAACAGTGTGCTAAGCTTAGACGAAATGGGAGGAAAATAAATACACAACGAAACGCAGGTGCTAATAATTTCCGACGCTGCATGAGAAATTCTAGAGAGAGTAGGATGGATTGCCTAACTTACCCGACTACAACAGTCCCATGAAACGGTGGCCATCGAATTTCTGCAGAATTTGTAGGAAGATCGTTCCATGGTGAGGGGAAGGCAAATAACAGTATCAGATGTGGTAATTGTTGAAGTATATGGACTACCAGCTGTTGGATCAATATGGACCTAGAAAAAAGTGAGACTTCAAGAGGCCATAGCTATCTTTCAGGACGAAGGACAAAACCTTAACGTCAAAGGAAAAGGAATCCTGCCTGCAACCCTGGGAGAACCATGGGCAGAATTAGTCTGAATAGTGCAAATCTACATCAAATGCGATGGGAGAAAGCATGTGGTAAGACCACGCCATCTCAAATTATTAGTAGTATTAAGACAAAAATGTGCTGTAAATTTGCATACATATTTAAAATTTTTATTGCATGACGTTGCTCGGAGCATAAGGAAATCACGTCATACAAAAATGGTAGTAAGTCATCATGGTTTACTTAGATTAATAGTAAATTATAGTCTTGCTCAACAATAGACTAGTTGGGAAGAATTGGTATTTTCAATAGAGAGGGGATTGGCCTTACCAACCTTGAAAAGAAAAAGAACCACCAACACATCAACTAGACCACATAAATGTAGACAACCCTCTAGATTGAGGAGAAGCAGGGGAATGTTGGGAAATCTCCAAGATAACAGTAGCCAACCCTTAGAAATACAAGGCTCTGAGGATGAGCAACGCCCACAACTCGAAGGAGGGGAAAACGTGGAAGAAGAATTGGAAGAGGAATTGGAGGAAGAAACTGTGCACTCTGGTGCAAGTCAACTACAAAGTCCATTGCAGGAAGGCGAATTGGCCCAAATTTTAGCCAATATGGGTGAGTATATTAAACCCTAGAGCCCGCTCAACCTCAATATTGAGGCAGGGCAATCACAGGAACACTCTGCTCATAGTAAGAGTGCATCTGAGGAGATGAATGATGAGGAAGAAGGAGCACAATCACAGGAACACTCTGCTCACAGTAAGAGTGCATCTGAGGAAACGAATGACGAGGAAGAAGAAGCAAAAGTCACTCGGGAAGTGGCAGATCAAACCAAGGTTACCTTCCCTGAGGAACCTAATCGGGATGATGAGAACAGTGTAGAAGTGTTCCAAACAGAAAATATGGAAACAAGCCAAGGCGAGGGCACAATCCCTGAAGAACAAAACCCAGCTGAGCAGCCAAGTCCAGTCAAGGAAACAACTATTCCTCCCAAGAAAAAGAAGAAGATGAATGAAATCAAGAAACTGCGAAAGGAATAGCAAAGGCTACTAAATGTAGTAAAACAACTCATACAATAGATAAGGGCCCTAAAAATGGGGAAAATCTCAAAAAGAACCCCAAAAACAAGAGATGCAGCCACCCAAATGAAACCCCATAAAATAAAGGCCACGAGGACTCAAGCTGAACCCATATCCATTTAGGATAGCAAGGAACAACATGTGGCTGTTACAGATGCAGCGGCCCAAACAGAAGATACACCAGCCTGTAATAAGGACATCCAGACAGAGGCACTGTCCTCTAGTGTGATGACTGACCAGACAATTTATGATAAAGGGACACAGACTGTAGGAACCAGATATTGCAATAAGAAGTTCCAGGTAGATCTTCAACCCAAAAGTGTTTCGACGGACAATGACCCTAGGGTAGTAAAACTCCAAGAGGATTTGGCATAGGCTCAACAGACTATAGAAAATCTCGAAGAGGAGACTGTTCCTAAGAAGAAATACCAAGAGTTACAACGACAATTAAGGGACATCAATGCAGCAGAGGAAGAAGCCTTTGATAAATGTCCGAGGGCAGAGGAAAAAGTTGAAAAGGTAACAAATAGACTAAACACAGTCAGGAGTCAAATGGATATTCTCTGTTCTCTATATACAGATGTCCTAGCATGTAGGGCCCCTACCAAAAATTATGCTTTGTTTTTATTAGAAAGATATTTGCAATTAAAAATTAAAGTTGTTAAGGCAGGGAAACCTATAGAATTGAAAATTGTTGATGATTTTATAAATTGTTGTAAACACTATGGAGTAAAAGTTTAGCGTTTACTCTGTGAATTTTATTTGCATAATTTTATCTTGGAAGAGGAAATGGAGAAGAACCCCAGTCCTTTTGTGGGAGATATCTAGTTTCAAGCATTCATTTCGTTTACTGCCATCCAGTTAAAGTGGCTCAAGGCCCATAACACTTTTCAGAGACAAGAAAACGGGTTAGACCATTCGGTTAGGGGTGAACTAAAAAACCCATTACAACTATGGACTAAGCATAAAAGCCTAATGAAAAATGAGGGTGTGATCCAAACATTGGGACCCATCCACAAAGACATTGTCCAACAAGGGGTAGAATATTTCTTGTCTATCAAAGACTATGTCGTAGCAGCAACTAAACTCTAATGGAAGACTTCCAATCGGAATGTTCAGGACAAAGATCCATTCAATTACAAAAAATTTAAGTTAACTGCCGACTGCTTGATCACACATAGTAACCTCATCTTGAGGGAAGGATCGTATTGGCTAGGTTGTAGATTTCGAAGCCCTATTATCTGGTATCCTGCAGCAGAATATAAGGCCATTTATGAATTACCTGATGGGCAGACAGGGTGCATTTTTGAAATTTTAGCTACACATCATGGTTTTAGACCACTTCATGAAAATTCATCTCTAGCCTATTCCCTAACTACCTTGCATGTAAATTACATGGTTTTCATGAGGGCATGAAAAAGGGTAAGTAGGGGGTGTGTTGAGCAATGGAAAAGGTATGTATTTGCCATTTATTTCTTTATGTTTTCCTTTGAATCATAACTCCTTTACATTCTAAAATGGTAATATGTTAAAGAATTATGGTAGAATTAAGGAGATTTGTGATTGATACAAAATAACTGATTATTGTCTTTTTCTATACAGAAAATGAAGGAAATGGAAAACTACTATTCAGGAGGAAAAGGCAAAGCAGAAGCAACTACTGTCCCTTCCCCAGGAAGCCGTATCCAGATAAGAAGATCAAGATCATAGCGCATAGTCCAGGAGAAGAAAGGGAAAGCGCAACATTAGCGCAAGAAGACAAAATGATAAACTGGAAATCAAAGATAGAGAGAACAAAACTTATCTGTACTCTTGATATATCTGCCTGGCAGTTATAAAAAGGGACAACGCTTGTAGCCCAGGGGGTATGTCTTATCATTTTGCAAAACTTACTGTTGTGCTGTTACTTTGATCATCGACTCTTTTTGGTTAAAACAGAGTACAATTGCTTGTAAACTTTTTATACATGATTAATACATAAATCAGTTGCCGTTCCATTCCTTCCTACTGAATTAGCCCAGCGGTGCTTCACTAGCGACTAAGGGCCCGACCCTGGTGGATCCACTTGCTACCTACACCATTATTTTACAGCTCCAGTCGTGTGATGGTTTGATTTACTTTTCATTGCTTTGAATCACATTGCTTTCTAATTTCCTGTTCCTTTACATTTTCCTGAAATTGTTCGTGCATGAAATCATAATTGGATCGCGTTGCCATTTTCTTCCACCATAACAAGATTATTGTTCATTACAACTTAAATAGTTATGCTGTTCATTCTGGTTATAAAGCTTCACTGTTCACTTCGGACTCTGCCGTTCATTACAGATTGCTGTTCATTTCTATTAGGTTAGCATTGCTGCTCATTCATATTAGATATGTGTTATTTCTTTCCTGCAAGTATTTGGTTTTGCTTTTAAGTATTTGGCAGTAAGCGTGTTTAGTACATTTCTGTTAGCAGCATTAGTGATCCATCATTTCTAGTTAATTTCTTTAGTGTGGAGTGTAAGATCAACAACTGTAAAGGACATTGGCTATCACTGCCTAAGTTCTCAGATTGTGGATCTTGTTTATATTTGATTTCATTTATATCAGTTGACAGAGGAAAGAGTTATCACAACTGCATCCTTGAATGATAAATTGCTGTAGTTTTCTGAGTGAATGATTTAAGTTTCAAAGCAGTAAGTTTCTTTTGATTGCAATTAGATTTTATTTCAAGCATCCGTTTACTCTTGTATTTAGTAGTGTACTGTAAATTAGAAAACATTCTCTTGAAATAAATTGCCTGCCTGACTGAGTACACTCTTGAAATAAAAAATCATACCTGGATTGAAATTAATGTAGGATAAATAGGAGTTCAAAAGACACCTTTTATACCTCAACAATGGTATTAGAGCTACAGGGCTGAGGACGGACTGTAACCCTGAGTGGAGAGAGAGACCAACACATTTGAAAGGAGATTAGCATAGAATTTGGTGCGATAGTCGCACCGATTCACTTCTAGCCTTACACGATTTTTTGTTTCAAGAATGGCGTGAGTGAGCCATTTTTGAAGTGTGCCGATCATCTGCGGTGAAAAGGCTGCGAGACTGCCGAGGAGGCTGCATTTTTTATTTCGCTGCATGGTATGTGAACAAGCCAACGATGAAGTCTGTGTGAAAAGGAGGAAGTCAGTATTTCGTTTGTTTCGCTGCGAACTGCCGAGGAGGAGGAAGACCAGCCATATCAAGCCGACGATGGATTCTGTGGTGGATTAGAATCCGTTTTTGGATCGCAGGTCGGGATTGAGTGGACGAGGGAAGAATCCCTGCCATGTGATTTGAGAGAGCTCGAGATCTAGCTGTGGTATTCTCAGGATCGCTGCAGATTTGGATCCGTTTTTTTGGATCATTGCCAGATTGCTGTGGAGGAGGCCAAGACTACCGAGTGGTTGGAGGGCGCGTTCTTCACTGCTGACAAAGGCCAAGGATTGCTTCTTCTCCTTCCTTGTTGTAGAGGCAGTCTTTTTGCCTGTAGCAGAGGCAATGTTTGGCAAGAAGCAACACTAAACGCAGCTTCAAGTCAATTCGTTAGCCAGAACAGAAGGTGTATATGTTAACTAGATCGTACAAGTAGCTTCCAGTGTGATTAGGAAATTGACGGGAGTCAGTGGAGTCCCAAGATCGAGTCCCCTCAATGCCTGATCTGTTGTGAGATATAGACAGTCCTCTTAAGTTGCAGTTGCCACCTACGAGGTAACCAAAGGGCATGAAGGCGCTGGTGATGGTGGTCATCCGGAGGTATTCGAGGAGGTACTGTAGTCATATAATGAGCCAATGACTTACATTGCCTATCCTTTAAGTCATAGTCACAACTATGTGCTTGAGTATGACAATTCATCTAATATTTCGTTCAAATATGACTATATTTAAGCTTGTCTAGTGTGGTCATCTGGAGGGTATTACCATTTAAAGAGCAGAAACCCAATTTCACCCTTTGAAGAGCATTCACCATTTGTTTAAAAGGTGTTCGGTTTCTTCCGCCTTCCTTTGAAAGTCAAGGGGATATTTGATTTCCTTTTTAAATAAAGTTTTAAATTAAAGTTTTTTTAATTCTTTATTTAAAAAAAAGGAGGGGCTCTTTATTTGATAAAGGAGGTGATTGTTTTGAAGTGATTTAAAAAAAAAGGGGACAATTTGGGCTCAAATTTTTTTCTTGTTTTGGATCTGGCGTTTGGTAGTGTTTTTTTTTTAAAGGATCCGAGGTTGTTGTTTTTTTAAGTTGCTGAGGTTGAAGTTTATTATTCATTCAATATGAATAATCAGTTAGCAGAACGATACCTCAATGAGAATAACAAGCTAGATGGATCCAATTATTTTGGTTGGAAATTTAAGCTGCAAACCCCGCTTGAGGGACACAATGCATGGAAAATTGTGAATAATGATGAGGTGAAGATGAACCTAGCTACAGGAGGAACAACAAAAACCATCCAAGACTGGGACAAGTGGGAGACTAAGGCGAGAATGCTCCTGAAATTGTCAGTCAAAGATTGTGTTATTCCCCATATCCGTGATTGCAAGACTGCACCAAAGATCTGTAAGACGCTCAAGGATTTCTATGAGGTCAAGAACACCAATCGATTGTTGTTCTTGAAGAGAGATTATCTCCATCAAGATGGAGGAGAATGAGACAGTTGTAGCATTTATTTCACGGATCAAGGAGCTTAAGAACAAGCTAGGTTACATCAGTGAAGTTATGTTAGATACAGATTTGGTCATGATTACCATGAATGGTATCACTGACGAGTATCAAATGTTCATCACTGGCTTGAATGCAAGAGAAAAAGCCCCCATGTTTGAAGAATTGACAGGGATCCTCATGCAAGAGGAGGAAAGGTGGCTGATGTTGATATAGATTGTCATTAATGGCAATATGAAGCCGAGGAGCTATTAGAGTAGAGCTATCAGAGCAGAGATATCAAAGCAGAGAAGAGAAGCAAGTGTAAGAGTAGAAGATTGAGGAGGAGCCACATCGGAGGAGCCATATCAGGAGTATTGCGTGTAATGTATGCCCAAGAAGAATCGAGAGGAAGAATTCATCAAAAGAAGCAAAGAGGAACATATCAAAGCAGAGAATATTGGAAGTTGTCAGACCAGGAGCGTTATATTGGATCTAGGCATGTAGAAATCAGGATTTCTGTGTGAATGGATGGAAGGAACATCCAGAAGTAGGCGCAATTGAGTATTACAGCGGAACAAAGGAAGACTGAGAATATCTGACTATAACGGAGAATGCAGACCTTTCCTAAAATTCCTAAGGAAAGGCCAAGAAACCAATGAAGGGAAATGGACGGTGAAGATTAAATCATATCATTGAAACTGGAGGATGGATGGCCCAGATTAACCGCCGATAGCTTAGTCTCCATAAGCAGTAAGTGGGTTCATCGGGTGAACTCAAGGTTGTAAGTGGTATTTAGGGCTGATCACCTAATACAATTCATCGACCGATGCGTGGCAAGAGACTAGAGAGAGAAAACTGCTTTATCAGGCGAGTATTCCTCTTGCAAGTTATCCACCTGAAATCAATATCAATCGTCAGATCAAGCGAGGTTGATTGAACAACGAATATCTTTTGATCAGTTCTGATGATCGGGTGAAATTTGGACCATTGGATCGGAAACCAGATCGACGATCGAGATTTAATCGCTGATCGCATTTTGGGAAGGTTAAGTGACGATGTGGTGGAATGCCGATATGCGATGGGCCGATGTGCCGATAGTGATGAAGAGAGATTGAAGGTGAGAGATAACAAAGGTGAAGTGGAATAAAGCAGAAAGGTTTGGTATTAGCAGACCTAAGAGATTTGTATATGCGGTTTTAACGCATTTGAAGTTCGGTTTATGTGTTCGGAGCGGGTTTCCCGTGTATTCCTTTGTATTCCGTGTTTTTGTATGGTTCAGGTTTTTAATGTAAATACACACATAAATGCTTTCGATAGGTGATTGTGGCATAACCACAAGGTTCGGGTCCGATAGTTGCGTCCACCGTATCGGGAGTTATGTATCATAGTGTTTAAGGCCTTGTCACATTAAAACTCTGATTGCGATAATACCATGGACCCACTGCTCCATTTTAATACGCCCTATTGTAATATCGCGTTCGCCACGTCGAAAGATATGTATCGCAAGTTATGAAGGGATGGAACACTATAAACTGCGATTGCGATATTACTGTGGACCCGATGGATTCATTAAAAATAGTTTATAATCATATCGCATCTAGCAGGGGAATCAGCGATTGGCCATTGGCTGTACTATGGGCACGAATTATAAAAACCTCCAGAATGTTGCGATTGCGATTGTGGGTTTAAGGGAATAACTCTGACTGTTCATGAATGTTGCAATTGTTGTAAAGAATAAGTCTATTATTTGAATAATAATAAAGATGGCCTCTCTTCCTAATTAACGTGTCCTGTGAGTATTGATGAATTTGAAGAGACAGAGGAAGCCGAAGAGTAAGCGTAGAGGAAGCTAAAAGATCAAGCGAGCATTGAGGAAGTCGAAGCTCAAGCGAGCAAGGAGGAAGCCAAAGGTCAGGCATATCAGGCATATAAAACAGAGAACAAGGAAAGTTTAATGTTGCTGGCGAATTGTAAGAAAAAAAGGAAGCCGAAGTTCCGACAAAAGTGGAAGGAACAGGAGGACATAAGTAAGTCATAGGTCCAGCAGGGTTGGGAGCCAAGAATTACAACTAAATAGATCTAGACAGTTACAACAGAGGGTTGGAGCCCTTGAGGTTGGTGCCTCAGAACTAAAAGGATTGGTGTCCTTGGAGTTGGAGCTCCTAAATTCAAGGGTGGTGCCTTGACAATACAGAGTTGGTGTTGTGGAGGTTGGAGCCTCACAAAGAGTCCAAGTTGGTGCTTGGAAACTGATTGAAACCACACACACACACACACACACACACATATATATTGTACTTGATTTATTACAAATATCACATTAATAAAAACATCTCTTCCTGTTATCTATTTCTGTGTTCCAAATATAAATATTTTTAACTGATAAAAATAATAATTGAAAAGAAATACTGATTCACTCCCCCTCAGTATTTCCAACAATTGGTATCAGAGCGGGCTTCTTCATATCAGCCTAACAGCTTGAAGAAGGATTCTTAGCCATGATGAGAAATCAAGAAGTGTTAGGAAGACCTCCTCTATTCGATGGCACAAAGTTTGGTTTCTGGAAAAAGAGAATGTCCTACTACTATTTAATGTCCCTTGGACCTGAAGTTTGGAATTCGGTCTTAAATGAGTACATAGCTCCTTCCACTCTTCCAATAGATCAAGACGAGAGGAAAGTCTACGTTGTAAATGCAAAAGCCTTAAACTCCATCACTAGTGGAATCACTGATTCTGAATTTACAAAAGTCATGAATTGTAACTCTGCCAAAGATGTATGGGATAAGCTAATTAGCTTATACGACAGGGACTCCGAAGTCAAGAACGAAAAGCTTCAAACTCATAGAAGGAAATTTGAAAGTCTGAAGACGGATGATGAAGAATATATTGCATCATACTTTCTCTGAGTAGATGAAGTGGTCAACTCTCTTAAAGGATTGGAAGAAAACATTGAAGAAAGCACCATTGTTCAAAAGATCTTAAGATCTCTCCGAGATAGATTTGAATCCAAAGTAAGTGCCATAGAAGAAATGAAGGATCTAGATACTCTCAAGATGGATGAACTCCATGGAATCCTCATTACCTATGAGATGAGAAAAGGATGCCCAAGTTCCAAAGATGTAGCATTCAAGGCCTCAAAATAAAAAAAGGGGAAATAAAGGAATGTCAATAGTGATGACTCCGATGTTGAATCCGAATTGGTGCAATTTGTACGAAGGCTGAAGAAAGGATCTAAGCTAAAAGGTGAATACACTCTTATTTGTTTAAAGTGTGGAAAAACAGGTCATTATGTTGCAAAATGTGCTCATAAGCATGATA
>APFE031608410.1:199911-210922 GCA_000404065.3 Pinus taeda
CTTGATTTATTGCAAAGATCACATTAATAAAAGCATCTATTCCTGTTATCTATTTCTGTATTCCAAATATAAGTGTTTTTAACTGATAAAAATAATAATTTAAAAGAAATATTGATTCACCACCCCCTCTCAGTATTTCCAACAGCTGACTCATAAACATCAAAGTTTAGATTTGGCCTTGATGGCGAAGAAGAAACCCTTCAGAGGAAAGCCAAATGTAGCAAAGAAGAGCAGTGTAGCCCCACAGAGAAAGATGCCCCCACCTCAAGGTATGTCTTTCAATAGAAATGAATCTATGACCAAATGTTTTTATTGTGGTAGAACCAACCATATAGCCAAATATTGCATGAAGAAGAAGTTTGATGAAGGCCATAAGAGACATAGGCAACATGCATGTCATTTCGCTGATGAGGAACATAGTTAGAACCTCAGACTATTCATATATGATTCCGTGCCTTCGACTAAGGATGATGAAGAAGATACCTGGTTTGTGGACTCAGGCACATCCATCCACGTGACAGGGAACAAACAGTGGTTTGAAGACTTCAAAGAGACTAGCAGTGGAGCAAACATCTATCTTGGCGATGATAGAGGGTACCAAATCAAAGGTTATGGTAATATTCCTGTTGTTTTGCCTGATGGAAATATTATACATATTCATAATGTGATGTATGTACCCCAGATAAAAAAGAATCTGATCTCTGTTTCTACTATAACTGATCAGAATCTCAAGGTAGAGTTTTATAAATCATATTATGTCATCAAAGACCTATTGGATTGTATGAAGCCTACTGCATCAGGTTTTCGTGTGGGAGGATTGTACAAGCTAAATGACAAAAGCGCACCATATCAGGCATTGACATCATCTGCCATGACTACAATGGACTTATGTCATCAGAGGTTTGGCCATATTAACTTCAATGATATGCTGCTTTTACAGAAAAGAGGTATGGTCGAAGGTCTTCCTGTTTTAAATCTTGGTCATATTGATTGTGACGCATGTGCACTGAGAAATTTGCACAGAGATGAATTTCCTGTGAATGTTGATAGAAGGAGAGATATACTCCAGATGGTACACACAGATTTATGCGGGCCTATGCAAAAAATATCATTAGGCAGTGCATACTATTTTTTACTATTTATTGATGACTGTACTATATTTACTTGGGTATATTTCCTTAGGAAGAAGAGCCACACATTTGAATACTTCAAGGAGTTTAGAAGTATGGTTGAAAAGTAGACAGGTAAAAGCATCAAGATTCTCTACTCAGATCAAGGGGGAGAGTACAAGAAAGCTTGAGGACCTTGTGTCCTTAAATACTGCAAAGATAATGGGATACATCAACAGTTTACAGTACCCCACACTCATCAACAGAATGAGGTTGCGGAGAGGAAGAATAGAACCCTTGTGTAGTGTGCTCACAATATGTTAAAAGGTAAGAATATTTCTAATGGGTTTTGGCCTGAAGTGATTAATACTGCAATATATCTAAAGAATAGGAGTCCAACAAGAAGTTTAGATTTCAAAACTCCTTTTGAAGCTTTATTTGGTTATAAGCCTGCAGTTAAGCATTTGAGAGTTTTTGGCAGTAAAACCTTTGCCCATATCCCAAAGGAAGATAGAAAGAAATTGGATTCAAAGGCCATCGAATGTATTTTTGTTGGGTATTGTACATAATTTGAGGCTTACAAACTATTTAACCCCTCTACTCATAAAGTTTTTGCAAGCAGAGATGTAGTGTTTCATGAGCAGGTTAATAATGGAAGCCATGAGAGTGCTAATGAAGAATGGCACGTTGTTATAGACATATTTGGGCACTGCAACCCCTATCATATATGTCCATAAACCAAGGGCTTCTGAGTCCCTAAAAGTGTTGTTTCATACCCTAAAGGAACAAGGTCAACTGATTACATCATCTCCCAAAAGTTCTCCATGGAAAACTGCTCAGAACTGGTCAAAACTGGACCATACAGACTGCTCAGTGCAAAGGGTGCGATGCATCTCACCTGCTACATGCAAAAAGTGCGATGCATACTAAAAATCCCTTCTGTAGGGTGCAATGGGCGAAAGTAGACAAATGGCAACGACAGTTTGCAAGTCCAGAAACTTCTCCTGTGACACTCACCTCTCTGAATTCGCCCAGGGATGAGTAAGAGATCATGAATCTCCAAGTGGAACAAAGAACTATTAGAGAGAAGAAACTAATCAAAATCCCAAAAGATGACTCACCCCCCTGCAATCATCTATATATGGATCCCTCATCCCAGAGATTCGGAGGCTGGAATTTTGCATCTTGTAAGGAAGTGCTGTTGGTTTCCTGGTGGAACATCATAGTGTTGGGTGATCTAAGCTTTTCATGAGGTGAAGAAGGGCTTTCATGCTGGGAGGATGACGCTGGGTCAGATCAATGGGTTGTAATCCTCTCTTCTAATCTTTATATCAATAAAGCTATTCAAGTTTTCCTCCACATTCTTGTACGTTTGATGATATATGCATTTGTGTGGTCAATATATATCCGGTCCTATATTGTTTATGATTGTATATTTCTGTACTTTGAAGGTATTATGCTGCTTTGACTTTACAGGTATTCTTTGAAGCAGAGTAATCGAGGAAGGAGCGTCAAAGATCCGTCAGAGGGGAGAAGGAACAAGCAAGGAACCAAGAGAAAGATTGAGGTTGGTATTCTTTGCTCCTCTCTTATCTACTTCTCATAAAGGAAAACGAAAGTAACTTTAGTTTGTTTGTTTCTAAGATAGCTACCTACCTTAGTGGGACTAGTAGCTCTGCATGGACACTAGATTTCCCGATAACAAAATGGTGAATCCGCTGGGGAGCGAATAGCGTGTTTTCTTGTCTATATTTGTTTGCTTTATAAACTTACAGATGGAGCCTGAAGTTAAGCCAGCTAGCCTTCGAACTGCATTTGCTATGTGTTATCACTCAGGTTGTTCCCTTTGAATCCTAAGGGAATACGGTCGAGGTAACCACAAACCAAGCTTTGGACTGCAGGTCCTAGCCTACCAGCAGTCAGAGAGGGCTCTCTCTTTGGGATTTAGCTTTGTTTAAGGGATGATTTTAGGCTAGATATGATGCACATGGGTTTTGATTTAGTTTGGTGGGATGGTTGATCTATTTCAAGCAGAGTTGGCATGCAAAGTGTAAGAAGTTCAAACCATTGGGCATGGAGTCAATGAATGTGAACTGAAGGGTGTGTTTTCTTTGGTAGAAGAGGGGAATATGGAGTAGGATAGCTACACATGGCACAATGATTTATGCTGGAACAAAGATGAAATGGAGGTCAGGGGATGAGAGGCAGTTAACAATTCTCTCATTCGGCCAAAGAGGGAAAGTGGATGAAGGCTGAATAGGGCAATGAAGAATTCCTAGATAGCATTCATATGTGGAGGAAATAGCTTAAACATGTTTAATTAAAAATGCATATTCATCACTGATTCAGAGGAAAACATATAGAAGTTACAAGAATTGAGCACAGAGGGCATGAAAACCAGTTCTGATATGATCCTTCTTCCTGCAACTTAGATTATGATATATAGATGATACAGGTACATATAAACTAATAAACAGAGGGAGGAAAGACTTATTGAACCGTGAGCAAGCACGAGAATTCCATACCAAGCTCTTTAGCCATTAAAACCACAACCAGCCAGTTCAGATGCAAACATTCCAACAATCTTTGATTACAGAAGCTCTTAACATTTACAGCGCAAGTCTAGAATGAGAAATACAACCAACCAACCCTTATTACATTGTTCAGGGCTGTATTTATAGGCAAAATATATTACAAAAATAGATCTGATAGAAGATCTGAGGAAATAACTGCAATTAACCTAACTTCTCTTGCAAGTAATGTAAAAAATATCTATCTAATGCTGCGCTAGGGGCAGCTGTTTCAAAAAATGAGGCTATGTGGCGTCCTTTGGTAGCTCTGCTGTCCAATCTGCAATTACTGTGCCTTCAATCTCTTATCTGCACCTCTTAGTCGGTTCTGCTGCTCTTAGGTGGCTGTGATTCTTATTAAATCTGATATGACTCGGCTTTAATGGCCTTTAACTCTGTTCTGACACTCTTTAACTGGTCAATTCGCTCCTTTCTGTTTCTTTCGGGCAAAAATAACTACTGCAAACCATGTGCTGGACTAAGGCTTTTCCATTTTGGCCATTTTTTCTTAGCGATGTGCGATTAGCACTAAGCGCTAATCGCGCATCAAAAAATGCCTCTGATTTTCATTCCGTGCTTCCTAAGCAGTGATTTCGCCTTTGGCGCTTTTTCTTCGGCGGTGACATAAGCATGACGTCAGCGGTGGGACCCAGTACGGCGGATGACGTCAGCGGGGTGACGTGGCAGGGTGACGTGGTGCTTACGACATGCAGGAGGAAGCGGTATCCGGTTTCAAGGCGCACCGCTTTTGTGCATAGGTGGTTTGGGAGGAGGGGGCTCCGCCACAGTCGAGAGGGTGACGCGTGGCGGGAGTACGATAGGAAAACCGCCCATCTCCCGGACGCTAACCATCGATAGGTTCGGAGGGGAGAAGACCCGCCCATCGTAGATCTAGGGCACGGGCAATCAGACGGATGGCGGAACAGAGAAGGTGGTGAAAGGATAAGGGACGGGGCCCGCGACACCTTTATTAATTATTTAATTTCGGCGAGGGGGGGGGGAAACTTTAGGAAAGTGGGTTTATGGGATTATGAGCGAGCGGGTCAAAATATTGAAATGGGGGACTTTAGGATAAGGGCGGAACATGGGTCTTGTAAGGTTAGGGTTGAGGGGGAATGGTTGTTAGTGTGACCAGATGTCAGACCCAGTTAGGAGGCGGATGGGTGAGTAGGAGCCCCAGATGGACTACTGCTCCCAGACTTAGAAGAATATGGCTATAGTGCCAAGGAAGGGATACTTAATATTTTTGGGATTCTATATATTTTTCGCATAGTAGGGGATAGGGAAATGATTTAGGGAGCTAAATAATAAAGTTAGGAGTTAATATGACTTGGTGGAGTGGAAATGTAAGGGAAATGATGCCAAGTTTGAGATATGGAACTTAAACATGTGATTTGAATGGGATATGGAGAAATGATTTTACACAAGAAATGTGGCTTCTTTTCATTGAGGAAAGTCAAAACTTGACTTGACTTTCCACCAAAATGGAGTGATAACAGGACTGGTTGGGCAGATCCCAAGGTCCTCAAGGGGATGTTAGTGAGTGATTTGGGAAATAAGAAGAAGGGGGAGTTAGAGATGCCTTGATTGATCTGATCAAAATGAAAAAGTGCCTCAAAACTATGATCTGAATAAATATAACACTTGAAAACATGAAATGGATCACATAGCTTGATTTCTGTAACCACAAAACTACTTACCCAACCTACTTTACCTAGCATTTTTTCTTCTTTTAGTTTGGGTGCACTTGAACTAGCAAATCCAACTTTTCAACTTTTTCTTTTTTACTGTCCTCCTATCTACATCTATGCTTATTTCATCCAGGGGCTCAGATTAGGCTGTTGAGCACCCTTTCTTCTCTACCTATCTAAGAATCTGCCAAGATTAACCTGTTTGGACAGATAATGATTCTCTATATTCTACAACAGGAAATTGAAACCTAGGGAGACCAAGATTAAGCTGTTTGGACCTCCCTTTAACTGAAAATTCTTCAAAAATGGAATAACTCATCAAAGTTGGAATACAACATAGGCACTTAGACTAGCACACTCTCATGGACACTTCTTTGGCCTCAATAGCAAATATGGAACATTGCAGCATGCAAAGTATGACATATTTGGTATGTAGAAATGTCGATCATGAAAGATGAATACCTGCTATGAACAGGAGGCTAACAGTGGCTCCACTTGGGGATGGCTTTTCCTTGCGAAAAGCCAAGAACAACAGGTCAGAATGCCTTAATCTTTAGTTGTTGCTGTACTCTGAAAACTTCCCTTTGCTGGCTGCTTTATTTATGAACATGACATCAGACTTGAAGAGCTTAGGGCCTTCACTTTGGGCTTCAACTGCAGTAGGTTTGCTATCCAAATAGAAAACTGAAATCCTACCTACCTACTCTAATCAACACTTACTTTGCTGTTAGGTGAAATCAAATAGCCAGTGCAGCCATTTAAGCATTATAAACATCGGTGAGCTTTGCTGTTTGTGCTTGCTGGTGGTAAAAATGGAGATCTTTCCATCAGATATAACTTTGTTAACTTTTGAGAAGATCAGAAAACTGCTGGCCTTCTTTGCTGAAACAAGAAATTGTACAAAAGGGTCCCGCAACATATATATGTACAATTGTTGGGCTGAATTGAAGAACTGTACAAAAGTTTGGGATCACTATCATGCCTTGGAAACTAGATATCATCAACATTTTGATATTGAGGCACACAGCCTGCTAATGGAGAAGAGCACTTCTTTACTTCATCATACACCCTATCAGCACATGAATCATATACAACATGAACTGATATTTGCAATTTATTACAAGCAGGCCCATATGGCCCTTGACTGATCTGCGTAGGCTGCTCCTCTTCTTCTTTGAAAAACTCAGATGGTTGAAAAAAAAGAGGCAAGGGATCCACTTGGATCACTTGATCACGAACAACCTCTTTTGAATCTTCCTCAATCTGATATTCGATGGCTCTTTGGGGATGCAAAACTAGAGGCAATATATTTTGAACAATGATTTGGGCTTCCTCCAGATGATCAATATCAACACTTGCTGATTCTTGCTTATTAATTGCATGATAGTTCTCCTTAATAAATTGAAAATAATCAACACAGAAAGGTAAAGTTCCTTCGCTGAAATCAAAATTTTCTGCGCTTTCCTCCTTTACTTCATAGCTGAGATAGGCACGTTGATCATTGATTTTAGGTTGCTGATCCTCAACTGTGCTTTCTACCAAAATAGGCTCTGACTCCCCTGCAAGGCTGATTTGGTCATTAGGCTCATAATCATCATCATACTCATCGTATTTTGGCAAGCAGTTGAAAGAAGAGAAGCTGTTATATTCATATAGTATATCAGGAGACTGCTCCATCATGTATGGCTGTATGAATATGTCATCTGTTTTGTGGTAGGTTTGTTCATGAATGTCATTACTTTCCTCTTGCAAAACAGATGTGTTCTGGTGCTCTAAACATCCCACTTTCATTGTGATCATTTCCTCTAACTTTTGTAATAAACCATGAAGTTTTTCTTCTTGCTCTGCTTGCGCTTTTCTTCCCTGATCTTCAGATTTGCCTCTATTTCCACTGCCATGTCCTGCATTTGTTTCATAGTGGACAGGCTCCTTTCTCTTAAACGGAATTCTATTTTTGGGTCAAAAGCTATTGGATAATGCAATAGAGCTAAATCAGGGGGAGGTCTAATATTCAACGGCATAGAAAGATAGACTTGATTGAATCGATCAGAAAATCGCTGAACAGATTCATTAGGGAGCCTTTTTAACTGATCAAAATCATGAATGAGCGAGAGGAAATTAAGTTTGATCATCCATCTATCAAGGAAGAGCTTGGAAAATTGCTGAAGATTAGAGATGCTAGCCTCAGGCAATGCTTTAAACCAAGTCCTTACTTCGCTTTGCAAAGAAAGGGCAAACAACCTGATACTAACATCCTCATCCTCCATTTCAAATATATTAAGATAGTCTTCAAAGGCTTGGATATGCTTTTGCGCAGTAATACCATTCTCTCCATCAAATCTTGGGAGATACTCAGGATGATTTTTGGGCAGAGGATTAAACACAGGAGGAAAAACAAGAGGCTTATATCTGTCAGGAACCTTACGAGGCACGAAATTATGTACAAAGATTGGCTGAATGGGCTTGATATGAACAAGGATAGAATGATTGGCTTTGACATTTGTTTCCTCCTTGGCTGTATGATGATTTTCAACAGCATTTAAAGGCTGCTGTTCTAATGTGCAAGGAGGCTTTTCATCAACATTTTCAAAAGGCAAATCATAAAAATCTAATTTAAAATTGTTTTTAAAATACAATATACACAACAAAATTTTATGGAAGAGAAAGAACATGACCACTTCGATAGTAATCCAGGTCAAATGCCTGATCTGCTCGTATATTTCTCTTGGGTTCATTTCTCCAGCAGAGTCTTTATTATGAGGATTATGTGGAGTTTCCAGGTGGATAAATCAACTTTGAAGGGTCTGATCTTTGTCCACCAACACAGATCTAAGCTAATATGTGAAATAGATCTGAAGAAAAGGGAAGTTTCTTCAGGAAACAAAATATTTTGAGTTTTTTGAGATTTTTTGGGACTTTTCAAAACATGCTTAAGACTTATTCGAAAGGCAAACTGATCAAAAAATGGGGATTTACAGTGATGAATAGATGATGTTCCCCAGTGGAGTCGCCAATGATGTTATCACTCAGGTTGTTCCCTTTGACTCCTAAGGGAATACGGCCGAGGTAACCACAAACCAAGCTTTGGACTGCAGGTCCTAGCCTACCAGCAGTCAGAGAGGGCTCTCTCTTTGGGATTTAGCTTTGTTTAAAGGGATGATTTTAGGCTAGATATGATGCACATGGGTCTTGATTTAGTTTGGTGGGATGGTTGATCTATTCAAGCAGAGTTGGCATGCAAAGTGTAAGAAGTTCAAACCATTGGGCATGGAGTCAATGAATGTGAACTGAAGGGTGTGTTTTCTTTGGTAGAAGAGGGGAATATGGAGCAGGATAGCTACACATGGCACAATGATTTATGCTGGAACAAAGATGAAATGGAGGTCAGGGGATGAGAGGCAGTTAACAATTCTCTCATCCGGCCAAAGAGGGAAAATGGATGAAGGCTGAATAGGGAAATGAAGAATTCCTAGACAACATTCATATGTGGAGGAAATAGCTTATTAAACATGTTTAATTAAAAATGCATATTCATCACTGATTCAGAGGAAAACATATAGAAGTTACAAGAATTGAGCACAGAGGGCATGAAAACCAGTTCTGATCTAATCCTTCTTCCTGCAACTTAAATTATGATATATAGATGATACATGTACATATAAACTGATGAACAGAGGGAGGAAAGACTTATTGAACCGTGAGCAAGCACGAGAATTCCATACCAAGCTCTTTAGCCATTAAAAGCACAACCAGCCAGTTCAGATGCAAACATTCCAGCAATCTTTGATTACAGAAGCTCTTAACATTTACAACGCAAGTCTAGAATGAGAAATACAACCAACCAACCCTTATTACATTGTTCAGGGCTGTATTTATAGGCAAAATATCTACAAAAATAGATCTGATAGAAGATCTGAGGAAATAACTGCAAGTAACCTAACTTCTCTTGCAAGTAATGTAAAAAATATCTATCTAATGCTGCGCTGGGGGCAGCTGTTTCAAAAAATGAGGCTATGTGGTGTCCTTTGGTAGCTCTGTTGTCCAATCTGCAATTACTGTGCCTTCAATCTCTTATCTGCACCTCTTAGTCGGTTCTGCTGCTCTTAGGTGGCTGTGATTCTTATTAAATCTGATATGAATCGGCTTTAATGGCCTTTAACTCTATTCTAACACTCTGTAACTGGTCAATTCGTTCCTTTCTGTTTCTTTCGGGCAAAAATAACTGCTACAAACCATGCGCTAGACTGAGGCTTTTCCATTTTGGACATTTTTTCTTACCGATGCACGATTAGCGCTAAGCGCTAATCGCGCATCAAAAACTGCCTCTGATTTTCATTCCGGGCTTCCTAAGCAGCGATTTCGCCTTTGGCGCTTTTTCTTCGGTGGTGACGTCAGCATGACGTCAGCTGTGGGACCCAGTACGGTGGATGATGTCAGCGAGGTGACGTGGCAGGGTGACGTGGTGCTTACGACACGCAGGGGGAAGCGGTATCCGGTTTCAAGGCGCACCACTTTTGTGCACAGGTGGTTTGGGAGGAGGAGGCTCCGCCACAGTCGAGAGGGTGACGTGTGGCGAGAGTACGACGGGAAAACCGCCCATCTCCCAGACGCTAACCATCGACAGGTTCGGAGGGGAGAAGACCCGCCCACCGTAGATCTAGGGCGCGAGCAATTGGATGGATGGCGGAACAGAGAAGGCGGTGGAAGGATAAGGGACGGGGCTCGCGACGCCTTTATGAATTATTTAATTTCGGCGGGGGGGAACCTTTAGGAAAGTGGGTTTACGAGATTATGAGCGAGCGGGTCAAAATATTGAAATGGGGGACTTTAGGATAAGGGCGGAACATGGGTCTTGTAAGGTTAGGGTTGAGGGGGAATGGTTGTTAGTGTGACCAGATGTTAGACTAACTCCAGTTAGGAGGCGGATGGGTTAGTAGGAGCCCCAGATGGACTATTGCCTCCCAGACTTAGAAGAATATGGCTATAGTGCCAAGGAAGGGATACTTAATATTTTTGGGATTCTATATATTTTTCGCATAGTAGGGGATAGGGAAATGATTTAGGGAGATAAATAATAAAATTAGGAGTTAATATGACTTGGTGGAGTGGAAATGTAAGGGAAATGATGCCAAGTTCGAGATCTGGAACTTAAACATGTGATTTGAATGGGATATGGAGAAATGATTTTACACAAGAAATGTGGCTTCTTTTCATTGAGGAAAGTCAAAACTTGACTTGACTTTCCACCAAAATGGAGTGATAACAGGACTGGTTGGGCAGATCGCAAGGTCCTTAAGGGGATGTTAGTGAGTGATTTGGGAAATAAGAAGAAGGGGGAGTTAGAGATGCCTTGCTTGATCTGATCAAAATGAAAGAGTGCCTCAAAAATGTGATCTGGATAAATATAACACTTGAAAACATGAAATGGATCACATAACTTGATTTCTGCAACCATAAAACTACTTACCCAGCCTACTTTACCTATCATTTTTTCTTCTTTTGGGTTGGGTGCACTTGAACTAGCAAACCCAACTTTTCAACTTTTTCTTTTTTACTGTCCTCCTATCTACATCTATACTTATTTCATCTAGGGGCTCAGATTAGGCTGTTGAGCACCCTTGCTTCTCTACCTATCTAAGAA
>APFE031608410.1:220193-230897 GCA_000404065.3 Pinus taeda
GGTGGATGATCATGGAATCTTCTAGAAACTTCTCTTGTGACACTTGCCTCTCTGAATTCACCCAGGGATGAGTAAGAGATCATGAATCTCCAAGTGGAACAAAGAACTATAAGAGAGAAGACACTAATCAAAATCCCAGAAGCTGACTCACCCCCCTGTAATCATCTATATATGGATCCCTTATCCTAGAGATCCGGAGGCTGGAATTTTGCATCTTGTAAGGAAGTGCTGTTGGTTTCCTGGTGGAACATCATAGTGTTTGGTGATCTAAGCTTTTAATGAGGTGAAGAAGGGCTTTCATGCTGGAAGGATGACGTTGGGTCAGATCAATGGGTTGTAATCCTCTCTTCTAATATTTATATCAATAAAGCTATTAAAGTTTTCCTCCACATTCTTGTATGTTTGATGATATATGCATTTGTGTGGTCAATATATATTTGGTCCTATATTGTTTATGATTGTAGATCTCTTTACTTTGAAGGTATTATGCTGCTTTGACTTTATAGGTATTCTTTGAAGCAGAGTAATCAAGGAAGGAGCGTCAAAGATCCGTCAGAGGGGAGAAGGAACAAGCAAGGAACCAAGCAAAAGATTGAGGTTGGTATTCTTTTCTCCTCTCCTATCTACTTCTCATAAAGGAAAATGAAAGTAACTTTAGTTTGTTTGTTTCTAAGATAGCTAACCGTCTTAGTGGGACTAGAAGCTCTGCATGGACACTAGATTTCCCGATAACACACGTGCCCTTGTTGGTGGCAGAAAGAAGTGATGAATCAGGTGAAATCAGTGAGCAGCAACAGCAATAGATGCAACGACAACAAGAAGGGAAAGAAGATGATGTGGCTGTCAAGCCAAGTCTAGAAAATGATGATAAAAAAAGGTTTGAAGCTACCCCACCACTTAGGAGGTCAGGTAGGAAGGTTCAGTTTCCAGCAAGATATAGGGAAAATGCTTTTATAACTAGTATTATGAATGTTGTTGAACCCTCTAGTTATAAAGAAGCCATTCAATATAGTGAATGGAGGGCTGCTATGGAAGAGGAATATGAATCAATCCTAAAAAAAAAACTTGGGATTTAGTTAAACTACCTAAAGGCAAACAACCCAGATCATGCAAATGGCTATATAAGCCTAAATTTAAAGCAGATGGGAGCATAGATAAGTATAAATCTAGGTTGGTTACAAAGGGGTATTCGTAGCAAGAAGTCATAGATTATGATGAAACATTTTCCCCTGTAGCCAAACTAAACACAATCATAATGATAATTGCTTTAGCTACCAAACATCATTGGATGATTCACCAATTAGATGTTAAATCTGCATTTTTAAATGGGGACTTAAAAGAAGAAGTCTACTTAGTGCAACCTGAGGGGTTTATCAAACAGGGTGAAGAACATTTAGTTTGCAGGTTGAAGAAAGCGTTGTATGGACTAAAACGGGCACCCAGGTCATGGTATGACAAAATTGATTCATTTTTCCTGCAACATGGTTATAAAAGGAGCAAAAATGACCCTAATATTTATACCATGTTTGATAAAGAGGGAAGGATTGTTTTGATTTATTTATATGTAGATGATCTAATCATTACAAGGAATGCTGATAATCTCATTAAAGAAATCAAGGAGCAGATGTCACAATTCTTTGAGATGAAAGACCTTGGAGAGCTACATTACTATTTGGGTTTGGAAGTCTGGAGGGATTCTGAACAAACTTTTCTGTCACATATTTTAGGAGTTTACTAGAAAAGTTTAGAATGGGTCAGTGCAAAGATGCAACAATACCTTTACAGTAGAATTTAAAACTTCAGAATGATGATGGATCTAAGGAGGCAAATGCGACTTTGTATAGTCAGTGTTAGGATATTCCGACACATAGGAAATAGTTAAGTATAACTGGTCTAGTGTAGAGTTATGTAAAGTGTGTTTCTTTACTATGTACTTTTGTAACTTACAATCCGATGGTCACGATATGTAGTGATCCGACAGTTCATTCTCTTCGCGGTATTACCGACACTTGATCCGTGGTTTAACACTCGATTGGTCCATGATCTCTATTTAAAGAGCATGGAGGGTCATTTGTAGGGTAACCGTTCATGAGAGAAGCTTATGTAAATTTTCATTTTTTTATTGATAAATTGCCTTAAGTGGTCGCATTAGCTCAGGCCATGGACTGTTTCCCTCTTTGAGGGTTTTAACCACGTCAAAAATACTGGTGTATTGATCTGTGATCTATTTGTGAGCGGTGTCCTTTGGTGTTCTGTCTGAGGAAATCACCCTGTAAATTCCTACATGGTATTAGAGCTATTTGAGGGCCACATCCGTGGGTGATCCAAATCTGAAGCCGGTAGAACTGCATCCGCCTGTCATTTCCTAGATCTACTGTTACTGACTGCTTCCAGGCTGAGAGGATTGATCTATTGTGTTAGGAGCATCTATTCCAGTGAGGAACCCCTTTCATTTGATGCGAAAAGGTTTCCAGTAGCCCTACCTACGTCATTTTTAAGATATTGAGGTATACAATGTTTATTTGTAGTTTTAGTTATTTTCTCTTTGTTTATTTCGGTTTATTTAGCTCTTTGTTTTTTTTATTACTGGATCTATACCTTTCATTTTTGTGTATGCTCTTTGCCCCACGAATCTATGAGATCTGGGCAAATCAAAAACATAAAGGAAGGATTTTTTTTATGCGTATGCTCTTTTTTGCTGCACCTTAGTGTGATCTTGGAAACTCAATGTTTGCGTATGCTCTTTTTTGCTGCACCTTAGTGTGATCTTGGAAACTCAGAAACATTAAGGAAAATATTAAGTTTCCGGCTAAAGCTAACTTCACGTAAGGTTTGTTTTTTTTTTGTATGTCTGGGTTGGGTTTTGTGTTTTTTGTTTTGTAGGAAAAAAAGATCTTTCTCAAGTAAGCATGCACCCCAAAGCTTTGGTAACTAAAAAGAAAAAAAAAACCCTTCCTCTTTTCAAAAAATTACTAACCTTTTAATGTAGCTCACTTGGTCCAAAGTTACTTTATGAGAATAGAGGTCTTGAGTTCAAGTCTTTCTTTTTGTTGAGCTAATTAGATTAAGTTTGGAAAGGGGAAGGATTTTTTTTTTAAATATAACATTATCATTCATTTCCACATTCTCGCACTTCGTCGGCATCTTCAACAACTTTTCTTCAGAAAGCCATAACTTCTTAATCCAAAAGCCGTTTTCAGAGCCATTTTTTTTGAATCAGCCTAATTCTTTGAGATCCTTCCATTGGAACACATAGTTTCAGCATCTATAGCTTCAGTGTTTGTTAAAATGGAAAGTCCATGCCAAGTTATTTTTGACAGCACCAACTACTTCCAATGATGGTCCTACATTGTGGATTTACTTAGAAGTAAAGGTCTTTATAGAATAGCCTCAGGCCAAGAAACCAAACCGAAAGATGAAGATAAGGTAGCCAAATGGGAAAATAGGCAAGATCAAGCATGTGGATTGAAAGGGATGTCTATTTCTCTAGACCTTAGATTCCATATCGCAGAACTTGATACTCCTAATGAAGCAATGAAACAGATCACTAAAGTTTTTGGAATTAAAAATGAACTTAGAGCCCATCAACTCGAAAATGAGTTGCTTACATTGGACCCCAATAATTTTTCTTCCATTGAAGATTTTTTGTCCAAGTTCAAGATCCTTAGACTTCTCTTGGAAGGTGTTAAGTTTAAGAAAGAAGATGGTAACCTTATCTATTCCATTCTTACTAAGTTGGGACCATCCTACTCTGTGTTTGTTTCCACCTTCCATCCTACAAGAGAAGCCTTCATTTCTCAATGACAAGACTACAAGTCCCCTTCCTTTGATGTCTTTTGTGATTATTTAATAAGACAACAAGAAAAACTCTTACACCTTGGTCTTCTTAATCTTGGAAACTCTTCTAAGAAAGCCTTAACCGCCCAACAACAACCAAATTCAAAGAATCCTAAGAAGCCGTATCCTAAAAAGAATGGTCCTAAACCAAATAAGGGTCCTAAGCAATTTTAGTCTCAAACTGAAAAATCATTTCAACAAAATGATAAGGCAAATAAAAACAAAGAGAAGAAGACTGATAGAAATTTCCACTTTTGTAATCGAGATGGCCCCTTAGAATCCAAATGCTTTAAGAAGATGGAAGCCTTGGAAGAAACAATGAAGAAGCATAACATCCATTTGGAGCAATCTTCAACTTCAACTTCATCTTCAGAAATAACACTTTCTACATTTGGTTGTCAAACATCTTGGTCTGGATATGCACTAAATGTATCTTCTTCTTCTAATTCTCATGAGTGGCTCATTGATTCTAGAGCTTCTTATCACATGGAAAAAAACAAAGCCATGTTTTCTTTTTAAAATGATTGTAACACCAAAAATATATATGTTGGTGATGATATATCTCTTAGTATTGTAGGGAATGGAACTGTTCATATAGACAATGGCCAATTTAATGATGTATTATGTGTTCCAACCTTATCCTGTAACCTTCTATCTGTATATCAGATAACTCATTCAGGTGAAGGTAAAATCGTTGAATTTTCACCTCATGATGTTGTAACTAAGGACCTAAGAGATCCTAGACAGATTTTAACTACTGGCATTGTTGATGATTCTACAAGGTTGTATAAGTTTAACAACTTTGGGTCATCAAATCTTCCCTTAGTATTTGTTGCTCATAATGATGAAGTGAGCAAACCTTGGCATGAGCGATTTGGTCACTTAAACTATCACTCCCTTCAAAATCTATGTATATAAAATATGGTGACAGGTCTTCCAATGGTATCTTGCAGAGATGGTGTTTGTTCCAGATGTGTACTCAGAAAACATCATCGGGATAGTTTTGAAAAACGTGCCTCTTGGCATGCCTCAACCCCTTTATAGCTTGTGTATAGTGTGTTAGATTCCTATACCAATAGGTTTCATTTTTCATGATTGGCAGTGGAAGTGCTAAATATGTTCATCCCTGCATGCTGCAGAGGTTCCATATTTTGTATAATAGACAAAGAAAATTAAAAAATTAAAAGAGGGTATGCCTTAAAAGAATAATCAAAAGGCAAGAAAATCAATTAGTCAGAAAAAATAATGAAAATGAACCCCAAACCAAAGACCAGGAAAGTGGCTAGTTAAAATGCCACTGCTATCTTATTTTGCAAAGATTACCATGTGGAGGTACTGCTGCTTATTACATTTGATGGATGGCTCAACAGTTCAATCTGGACCATGCCATGTTTGAATTGCTGTTGTAGAATAGAGAATGCATATCTGTCCAAACAGTTCAAGCTTGGCAGATGAGTAGCTAGGTAGAGAATTTAAGGAGCCCAATTGCTTAATCTGGGCCCTTGGAAGAGATAAGGGTACATTTAGGTAAGAGGGCAGTCAAAAGAAAAAAAGGACAATCAGGGTTTGCCAGTTCAAGTGCACCCAATGCAAAGGAAGAAAAAATGTTAGGTATATTAGGCTGGATAGGTAGTTTGAGGTTGCAGAAACAAGGCTATCATTACCTTTTGTCTTGTCAAGAAGGACTCATCTCATCTATGGCATTGGCACCATGGCAGTTGTTTGATGGTACAACAAGGAAGCATGACTAACTTCCCCTTCATTCCCCCATAAATCATTCACTAGCATCCCCTCAAGGACCCTGGGATTTGCCCAAATAGTCCAGTTTCACTCCATTCTTATTAAAAAACCAAGTTGACATCTGAGTTGACTTAGTGAAAAGAAGCCACATTTCTTGTGTAAAGTTGATCTTTCCACAATCCATTCATTTCCCTATGCTCAAGTTTCCATTCTATAAACTTAGCATGCATCCATCCCTTTTCATTCCATAGAACTCATATTAACATCTAACCCTATTATTTAGCTCCCTAAATCATTTCCCCACCCCTATTCTACAAGAAACTATATAAAAACCCCAAAAACACTAAATATTCCTCCCCATGGAAACTATAGCTATATAAACATAAGTCGGGAAACCTTAGGTCCATTTGGGACCCATTGTTAGCCCCTCCGCGTTCGTTACCCTTGGGATTTATTTAACTTCTGGTTAAATAAATAACCATACTAAAACCCCCCGCACATGAAACTATACCATACCCCGCACATGCATAACATTTGGGTTTCATTGATATTTGATCAATGAATAACCATGACCCCAAGCGCACATTTAACCCATAAACTAAGGTTCTAACCCGCCGATACTATGCGATAATTAACGAATATCGGGCACGCTGTTCTATTAAACCCCGATAATTTTGCCTGCCCGACCACCGTAGGATCGGCCCTCCCAGATCCAACGGCCCTAATGAATATCGGGCGCCCCTTCATAGCGGTACGATAGTACCCGATGGTCGACAGTTTCACCGTCATAAACCGGGACAACTGTCGGCCTCCTATGCATCGGGCCGCCCCTGACACATACCACTCCCGTACCAAAAGCGGTCCGAATCAAACTGCTTACCGCCCTCCCCGCTTGCCTACGTCACTACATGACGATGCCGCCACGTTGCATGTCACTGCACTATACCTGCGCCATGTCACCTGCTGACGTCATCACCCTGCCACCGTGTGATGATGACGTCATCATCTACGTCAGCCGCCACATCATCTTCCGTACCCGCTACCCGACAAAAAATACGTCATGATGACGTCATCCGAGGAAAGCGCCAAAAAGCGCCAAATTTCCAAAATTTGGTTAAAAGTCGTGAAAACGACCATTTTTCGTCCATTTTCTATTTTGCACCCGCAAACGACGTGCATGCGCTTACACTATTGAATTGCTTCTAGAGCTATATTGGCCATCAAACCTGCAAATTCGACACCGTAGTTCGTCTCCGTAGCTCAACCTGTACCTGTTAAACACCCTCGGCGCCCTGGAAACAGGTATTTATTTGCATTTTGGCCCGAAACCCCTGTTTTTTATACTTCTCTGTTTATAAGTTGCCGAATGAACCTGTGATTGCTTCAAAACAAGTTCCTACCGATTGCCCACTGACCTGCATACACCATTTAAGCTGGTAATTCACAATAAACCTGCAAATTTACGCTCTTTCCCTCTGTAAACGTGCCATTATAACAATCTCTGCGTCCTTTTCACCCACAGAAAACTTCAAGAAATTGTTCAAAGTGTTGAATTGAACTAGTCTAAAGCACCCTATTTCCTCTGTTCTAAACCTATTTGCAAAAGGGAAATCCTCGCCTCTCATTTTCCTCAGCCCCTCGGGCAGAATGCAATTCTGTTTTCTCGGCATTCTGTCCACAGAGCCTGTAATTTGGAAAATTTATGCAAGAAACACCCAGTCTAAGTGATGTAAATTGATTGTTCATTATAAACTTCATACAGTGAGATTGGTTTGACATAAAAAATCAGTTGTCATACTGCTGTCAGTAGCCTCAGAGCCTCAATTCCACCTCCTATTGCTGTTTATACCTATATTGCAACCAATACAAGCAGTATAAAATATGGAGACTCCAGTAGCCTTGAACATTGCTCCTTTAAATGCTCCACACATGGACTTAGAGTGGCTACCATTAGAAGATAGAGACTTTTAGATCAAAGATATGATGGGCCTTACTTCTCACCTCAAAGCTGTGTGCCAATTCAAACACAATCACAGAAATAACACTGATATTCTAGGGATTTGGCAATCCAGCATGCCCCTCTATTACCTTCCAGAAGTCAATGTGCTACCTGATTTCATTCACCTATGCCATGCACACTCTGAACCCACTCTAAGGGAAATTCTCAGTCTAGATGGGTCTGTGCTCTTCTATATCAGTCAAGCCATAAATGAAATGCTGAACTTTGAGCCTCCTCAGACTCTGGTTCCCCTCACAATGAAACTCTTGCTGGATCAGGGTGCAAGGCTCACTAAGGCAGAAATATCAAGAGTTAGTCAACTGTTTATGGAGCCACATTGCTAATATGATCATTCTACTCCCTATGATCAGGCCTCATTTAACGAAACAGGCAAGCTCATGGTGGACATGATTTCATATATTCTAGGATGCAAAACAAGAGAATTTGTGGATGAGACTGTATTTTTTCTCCTAACCATATTCACTCCAGGGCAACCCCCTGCTGTCATGTATGACTATGCCACATTCATAGCAAACAAGATGCATGAACAATTCATGATGATGGAGAGAGAAAGAGTGTTTAAATACACTTCTTATATATATCACCTATTGCTCTACTATCACCCAGATAGTTTCAAGGTTCCTCTCAGGAGATTAGACCCAAAGGGAGAGAGGAGATCTGTTGTTTATTGGACCTCAGTTTTCCATGAAGTCCACCATTCTCCATACACATATTGTGAGTTTATTGACCTATTCATTTACCCAGCTACTTGCCTATTAATGGTGACTCCTCCTACCAGACTTACTGCTGAAGTGCAAAGGATCTTGCATCTTTCTAAGGGCTACAACATTGGTGATTGGTACTTCTACCAAAACCACACAGTAATCAGAATTTATGGGTGTGAGTTGTCTCCCTATAAGCTGCCAAGATATGTCCCCATGAGACTTTTTTCCCTGGAATATTTCAGGCAGTTCAACAATGCAGACCTAACTCATTTCCATGGGGAAAACAAGAAAGCACAACTTAAAATTAGACACCAGTTGGGTCCCTTTGTTTTCAACAAAAGGGAAGAGGCATGGAAAGATGCAAACAACATGCTAGGACAAGAACTCATGTTGAAACAGAGCTTCTACTTGGCACCATATGACCCTGAACACTTCATAAGCCTTAGAAGAATCAAACATAGGCTTTCAGAATATGTGCACCAGCCAATCCCCCACATTGAACAATATGCCAATCAACCAGAATGGGTAGAGGGCACCTTAGATGATGAAGAGCTCACTGAAGAAGAAAAATTAGAGAAATACATGAAAGAAATTGAGAAAAGGATTGACTTGGATTATGTTGCACAGGTCACCTTCACACAGCCTCAACCAGTGGGAGCAAGCACATCAACTGCTACTTCAAGGCAGCCAGCTAAGGAGGCCATATCATCAGCAGAAAAGGGCAAAGAAAATGAGCATTCTGAAGAACAAATCACAATGGAGGAGAAACCATCCTCAAATCCGGAAAAGGGTCAAGAGCAAAGCCCTTTAACACAAACGAAAGCACCTGAAATCCCTGTGCTGCAAACTCCTCACAATGAGGAAAGAGGTAAAAAGAGGGATAGAACAGATGGGACACCCACAGGGACATCCACGGACCAACAAGGAGAAAAAAGGTAGAGGCTAAACCCCTATGCCGAGGAGGAAATCACTGAAGAGACCATAGGAAACATCAGGGGTGAGGGGACTTCTAAGCAGTAGATCCCTCCTATTTTGGAAACATTGGCCAACTCCTTTCAACAGGAGCAAGAGAAACAACCAGTTGGGGAGGTTTCATCCTCCAAACAACGGGCCCAAAGGGGCTCGGATATAAAGAAGGAATTCACAGAGATTAAAGCTAGGAACGAGCCAATAAGGTTTCAACTTTACAACCAATTAATGAGAATGGCTCCGACAAATCAGCAAAGGCTAATGGTAGCCTACGATATGGAAGTAGGGAAGATGACACTCAGTCACTTCAGACCTACTACACATCAGCCACAGTCAGCTGCAGACTACATTAGAACCAATATGGAGGTCCTGGCAAAAGATATACATCCTTTAGACCAGATTGAGCTACATAAGTAGACGGGAGAAATGGTTTATTCTACACTGGAAGACAAGGCTTTATTTGCCCATAGATTGCAGAATTATTTGTACAATACTTCTACCCAGTTAGAGCTGGAAAAGACCTCATCATTGGCCAAGCATAATAGGATAAAATCCTTGGAGGAGATAATCATAGAGTTGGGACATGATCCCAAAGATCCCAAAGGCACACAGGCCTTGATTAGAAAAAAGGAGGAAGACATAGAAGCATTAAGAAAACAAATGAAGCTGCCAGTCACCATACATCCTCAAACTACAGAAGTAGCACAACAACAGGAAGTAGAGGATGTGGTAAGTCTACTTATGAGGATGAATCAAAGGATAATGGAAACAGAGAAAGCATTGGAGGAAGCTCAATGAGGGAAACAGCCAGAGTTAGCCCCTCATCCATCCCAAATAGCTCCAATAGTAACAACTCCAATAATTACAGCTCCTTCAACAACAATTACTACAACAGCACCTCCCCTAGGTTCAACTTCAGCAGCAGGTGCATCAACTTCAGCAGATCCAACAACAGTAGCAGTGCAAGAGGCCAGCTTGAGCATGGAGGCCATGATGAAAGAGATTAAAGCTCTAGAATTACAAATGGCAGAGATGAAGGAAACAAAAGAAAAGCTAGCCAAGATTGAGGCTAAAGGCCCTGGAAAATAAGATAAAGGCCTTGGAGAAAGACCTCAGTCTCCATAGAACCCTGACTGAGATAAAAACAATTTTTTGGAATAAAATTGGCCAATCTCTTGCTGAACTGTTAGAATATTATATATTACGGAGGAATGGAATACATAAAATTTTGCAGAAATATAAACACAGAAAATGCACAAAACAAGAGAGACACAGATATACATGGTTCACCCAGTTTGGGCTACGTCTACCCCGAAAATCTAGTCCTTCCTTTCTATTATCCAGCAAAATGAAGATACAAAACCTACAACAAATCCGCTGTAATATCCTCTGTCTTCTCTCACAGTCTCACCTCTCTGTTTCTCGCTCACACGG
>APFE031608422.1:0-12779 GCA_000404065.3 Pinus taeda
TTCCTTCCGATCCAACTTCTTCCATTCTTCATTGGACACTCCCGTTGGTTTAGTACCTGGATCTACCGCGATCCACTAATCTTTATCCACCAACAGATCCTCCATCTTGAGTTTCCACAACTCAAAATTCTGACCAATAAATTTCTCGATCTCTTTCTTTCCACTGCTCGCCATTTTCTTTCACCACCAAAATCGATCTCGCAGATCTCCCACTGAACAGGGTCTACCACAGGCCCAAGCGAAACCCCTCAACAACAAAGGCATCCCCTTGAAGCCAAAACAGCTTTGTTACCAAATGTAGGTTTTAACCCCGTAGAAAAATTACCTGCATGCGAATTCTAAAACACAGAAAATAAACAATGCGAGAGCATAAGACATAAAACACATATACATAGAGATTTTCCCCTAGATCCCACAACCGGGACTACCAGCTTGATTTTTTTTCATTATGTTCATTTTAATGTTATAATACATATTTATACATGCTGACGCATCCAATACCATTGACCGAAAACCATCGTGTCCAATACCATGGACTGAAAACCATCGCATCCAAAAACATGTGCGAAAATCATGCACAAAACCATAGGTGGGTTTGCCCAACCTAACATAGGTTCCAAAACCAAAAAATTTCGGGGCGCTTCCCCGGACCCCATAGAGTGGAGTTACCTGCACCACTCAAACCCCCTGTGACCCCCCCGCTACACAATCAACGTAATGAAGGGGGGGCTTCGCCCCCCCTCTAACCCCTCGATTAACTATGTGCGCTAGTCATGGAAAGAACATAACACAACCAATACATTAGAAAACTCATGCAAAAGGGCTACAATATATTTTTTTTAAATGATGAGTGCACAATTTTGGATAAGTCTCCAAGCATACAATTGATTGCAAAAGTTCAGATGGCAAGCAATAGAATGTTTCCCCTAAATATAAAATCATATTTGAAGGAAGAAGGTGCGCAAGCACAACTATCAATGAATTCACAAGAGGATGAAAGAAATTTTGCAGCTGTCACACAAGTAAACTTTTAAATAGAAGTCAAAGACGGAAATTGGTTATGGCATTTGAGATGTGGTCATCTCAACTTTGGAGGTTTGAATCTGCTGCATAGGAAAGACATGGTGAAGCGATTTCCACTCATAGAAAAATCGTAAAACCTATGTGAACAATGCATCTTGGGCAGACAACATAGAGAGACATTTCCAATAGGAAAGTCAATAAGGGAAAAGGCACCTTTGGAGATTGTCCATTCAAACTTATGTGGACCAATGCAGACACCATCAATTGGTGGAAGTTATTATTTTTTTACTTTTATACAAGGAAGACATGGATTTACTTCCTAAAACATAAAATTGAAGTGTTTGAGTGCTTCCGCCAATACAAAGCCCTTGTTTGAAGCAAAGTGGACACTACATCAATGTCATAAGGGCTGAAAGAGGGGGTGAATGCATCTCAAATGACTTTCTTCGATTTTGCAGGGAGCATGGAATTTACAAGCAATTTACAACAAGGTATACACCTTAGTAAAATGGTGTCGTGGAAAGAAAAAAGTAGGACCATTATGGAAATGGAAAGGAGTATGTTGAAGGAAAAGAATTTTCGAAATGATTATTGGGTTAAAGTTGTCGCTTGTGTAACATATATCGTTAATAGGTGTCCAACGAAAGTGTAAATAATATGGTTCCTGAAGAGGCATGGAGTGGAAGAAAGCATAGTTTCACTCACATGAGAGTGTTTGGATGTGTGGATTATGCACATGTCCCGGATGAGTTAAGGAAGAAGTTGGAAAACAAGGGGGGGAATGCATATTTTTTGGATATAGTGATGAATCCAAGGCATACAAGCTCTACAATTCATCAACCAAGAAGGTCATAATTAACAAAGCTGTGTGGTTCATAGAAGAGGGAGCATGGGATTAAAATTTGGAGAAGAAAATCAATGTGAAAACATGTATACCACATGAAGACAAAGAGGAATTGACAAAAACAAGTAATACCTCAATAGTCACTCCTTCTACTCCTATTTAAGCTCAACAAAGCAGTCAACAAGTGACACCATCGACAAATAATAGGAAAATGTCTCGCAATCAAGAAAGTACTACTCCAAGCGCACCACAATGACCCACAATGTCATCTGATTCAAGTGCAACATCAAGTGACATGTCAAGCCCATCTTCCGCAAGCATAAGAAGACAAAAATTCAGAAATTTAAGTGAAATTTATGAGCAAGATGAAGTTGATAGTAGCGTTGGTTTAAATTTATTATTGCATTGTTTTTTCATGTAGATGACCCAATCCATTTTGAAGATGCAGTCAAATAAGAAAAATGGGTTGCGACAATGGATGAAGAAATAGAATCAATAGAAAATAATGACACATGGGAGTTAGTGGACCTTCCGCAAGGAAAATAAGTCATTGAAGTGAAGTGGGTCTATAAAACCAAGAGAAACAATGAAGGAAAGATCGAAAGGAATAAAGCAAGGCTAGTTGTCAAAAGATACAAGCAACAGCATGGAAGAGATAATGTAGACATGTGCGCTAGTCATGAGGATGGAGACAGTGCGTATAATGGTGTCGATTATCGCACAACATAGATGGAAAGTGTATCAAATGGATGTAAAATCAGTGTTATTGAATGGAGGGCTGAAAGATGAAGTATATGTTGTGCAACCACTTGGTTATGCGGTAGAAGGCCAAGAAGACAAGGTGTATAGGTTGAGGAAATCTCTTTATCGGCTGAAGCAAGCACCACATGCATGGTATAGCAAGACAAATGCTTACTTGTTGGACAATGTCTTCGACAAATGTGACGACGAGCCTACTCTCTACATCAAAGAGAGTGATGGTAAGCTTATTATTGTTTTCTTATATATAGATGATTTGATTTTTACAGGCAATGATGATTTCCTCATCCCTGATTTCAAAGAAGTCATGAAAAGTGAGTTTCAAATGACTGACTTAGGGTTGTTAAGGCATTTTTTGGGCATAGAAGTGAAACAAACATAGAATAGTATTTTTACTTCTCAAGCAAAGCATGTAGCAGACATTTTGGAGAGGTTTAATATGTATAATAGCAAGCCTGCACCAACTCCAATTGTCATGGGGTTGAAATTGAGCAAAGAAGATTGCATCAGCAATATCAATCTGACATTATACAAAAGTACGGTGAGAATTTTGATTTTGTTTGATAGCAACTAGGCCAGATATGATGTATGCAGTGAGTTTGATGTCAAGGTTCATGGAGACACCCAAGGAGACACATTGGCAAGAAATGAAAAGGATTTTAAGCTATGTCAACAGGACAAAGGAGTATGGTATTTTGTACACCACTACAAATAATTTTAGGCTGGTTGGTTACACTGACAGTGATTGGGAAGGAAGTGTCGATGATAGAAAGAGAACGTCAAGGTATGTTTTCCATTTTGGTTTGGGAGCTATTTCATGGGCCTCCAAGAAGCAGCCAATAGTGTCATTGTCAATAACAGAAGCTAAATATGTCACCGCAACAGCAGCAAAGTGTCATGTAGTTTGGATGAGAAGAATGTTGAGGGATTTATGCCACAACCAAGAGGGAACAACCATTTTTTTGTGACAATAATTCTACAATTGCACTATCAAAGAATTCTTTCACAATAGGACCAAGCACATTGACGTTAAATATCATTTCATTAGAGAATTGATTAGCAATTGTGAAATTGTGTTTCAGCATTGCACGTCACAAGAACAGTTTGGAGACATCTTCACAAAGCCATTAGCATGTGAAAATTTTGTTTACCTCAGAGATTGTTGGGAATTGCCAATTGTGGAAGTTGTGATTAAGGGGGAGTGTTGGAAAATTAATCCCAACCACCATAGTTATAAAACTGATAACAACCATACTTGCCAAGTAATTTTGTTTGCAGGTTGTGGATTTTATTTGCGGACTGAAGGACAGATTAAATGAAGTTCTGAGTGGGGGTACAAATTCTTCATTCCTCAACACATCAGATAATTAAATTCAAATGAGCATTTAATACAGAGTTGGTGAAATGTATGGTCAAACATTTATTCAACAAATCTTAGTTACAATCCTCAACATTTATTCAGTAACTCTTAGTTACAGTCCGCAACATCTGCAAGTTTAGAAAATCATATAATCATATAATTTGTACAAGCACCCATACTATGTCTTAATACTTTGACTTGTCATGAATTAATGTGTTGAAATGTATGCGTTGAAGATACATGTGAGGAAGTCTTTAGTTTAAGTGGAGGTTGTAAGTGTGAGAGGTCAAGAGGAGAAAATCGTGAAGAAAATTTTGGTGGGTGTGTGAAAACAATTTGTTATGGTGTTTTACAGAGAGTTACTCGTACACTCCTGATGAATGTAAATCACAGTAAAAATCAAGAATTCTTGTTTTACTGAGTGAAAGAGTGGCAACTGAAGTCCTAAGTGAGACTCCTATGCGCTAAATATTTCGGGAGACCGCTGGTGAAACCCGACACGTCCCCATCAGTCCCATTCAAAAAATATATGAGAAAGAAATCCACGGTCCCAAGAGACATGTTTGGAATTGGATGTAAGTAAATGTTGTCTAAAAAAACTTATGTTTTCAGCCTTGTTGGTTCCTTCAAATTACATTTCCAAATCGATGAAATCATAGAATTCTAATACGAATATTCTAATAAATAACAAAAATCTCAGTGATGAAATAAGAAATCACACACATGCAAATAGTATTTTTCCTAGGAAAATAAATCTGCTAAAAACCCCAATGATTTCTTGCATTAATATGATGAATAGAGATGTATTATAATTTCTTTGCTCAACTGAGCACAACCTGCAAGTGCATAACTTATCTCTCTCCTCACTAAGAAGCTTTGATCCAAACTTAGTCAATTTCTACCTCTGCTTGAGCTTCTATTTCCTTTTTGTTTTTCCTTAAGAAATTAGGCCCATATTATTTAGGAATTTCTCTCAAATGGATTGCGAAATTTCTTAGGTTGATCATCTAACTGCATGGAACACCTATACACTCAAAACTAGTCTACAACTAATGTTACACTACCTTGGAATCTCCACCAAGCGTGAGGAACTTGAATTCTTTGCATGTACCAGCTATTTTGGGTTGATTGATCAGTTAGCTGGATGATCACTGAGTTTGACTGAAGTCCCACTGCACAATTGACCTCACTTAGTTCCTCCAATAGTTAGAACTAGTTTAACTAAAAACAACCTGTGATAACTGACTTTGATTGCTACAAATTAGTGATCACACATGCTTAACTGAACTCTAACTCCTTCAACTCGAATTTACTGAGTAAACTAGGTGACACAAGCCATGTCACACAAGTTAATTGCATCCAAGTTGTTTGTTGACGAGGAAATTCAAATTTTCTCAATTTAATCAACGCAAAATCAAATTGAGAATTTCTTGCTCCATTTTTCAACATGTTTATCTACACTTGTTAAGAATCGAAATGTGTTGAGTAATGTGTCGTGGTCGTAAGTCTTTATGTTAGATTGATGCTTTGGCTTAGATGAAGCTTGAAGCTGGATTGTTTACCCTGAGTGTATGAAGTTGTAACTTCATACTGCTGCATAGTGTTGGATAATGATGTTGTTGTTCTGTACATTTGTGTATGTCAGGTTGTAACTTCATGTTGTGGTTGTAGTTGTCGCTAATGTGTTTTAGATATGTTCCTGGTCTGAATAGTGATGTGCATTATTGCTAGCGGTACATGGTAGTGCCACATATGCATTGTAGAAGCCATGTGTTGTCGATATACAATTGTGAGACCTCGTAATTTGTTGAATCGCTTGAGATTATTCCATGTAGCTTTAATTTTTGTGTGTGTTAGTCATGCAACATTAGCGTTGTGTTGTAATTGTTTGAAACCCGTTATAGAGTGGTTGTTGTGCGACTATGTGTGAGTGAGTGTTGTGAGAGAAAAGTATAGTACCCCTATTAGAGTGCATTCATGCTCTTTTGTGTCATGTTCCAAAACTATGAGGATTCTATGTGTGATTGTTCTGTGTGTGCTAGATTAGGGATGGTGTAGATCTCACAACAAATAGAACATTTTTATATGAAACCTAAGCTCCTTGTCATGTGAATGTTGTCAAAAACCCTTTTGTGATTGGTTTCGAAGGGTAAATGCATTAGCATTGCAACCTCGATGAAGAAGGGGAAAATAGTTTGATGATTGAGTTAAGGAGCAAGAAAAAACTATAGAGAATAGACCTTGCAGAGGAGCAAGTTGATTGAACTTCCTAGGAATGTGAAAAGGCAAGTTTGGGGCACTATGAAAATATTTTGTAGCACCTACAGCAAAATAATTTTTTGGGTTGCGTTTGAGGTTTACTTGTTGGTTGTGCCATCCATAATTTGAAGCCCTTGTAAGTTGAATGAGGTTTGGAAAGGGTAGGAAGGCGTGGAGAGACCTCTCATAGCATTTGTGAAGGAAATATCCACATTCTCTTTTGATTGTTATGTTTAATTAATTTGCAGAATTTCCAAAATTGGATTTTGCATCACAGAGTTGTGTTTGTGGGTGTTATTTTGTCATGAGGTATTGGGAGTTGTTGGAAAATTAGTACCAACCACCATAGTTATTAAACTGGCAACAACCATACTTTCGAAGTAGATTTTGTTTGCGGGTTGCGGAATTTGTTTCCTGGCCGAATGACAAATTAAATGAAGTTCTAAGTAGGAGTACGAACTCTCCATTCCACAACACATCAGATAATTAAATTCAAATGAGCATTAAATATAGAGTTGGTGAAATGTATGGTCAAATATTTATTCTGCAACTCTTACTTACAGTCTGCAACATCTGCAAGTTCAAAAATCATATATTTTGAACAAGCGTCCATACTATGTTTTAATACTTTGACTTGTCATGAATTAATGTGTTGAAATGTATTCTTTGAAGATACATGTGAGGAAGTATTTAGTTTTAGTCGAGGGTGTAAGTCTGAGAGGTCAAGACGATAAAATCGTGGAGCAATTTTTGGTGGGTGCGTGAAAACAATTTTTTACAGTGTTTTACTGAGAATTACTCTGCAACTCGTAGCGAATGTAAATTGAAGTAAGAATTATTGTTATGAATGTATTTCACATATTAGAATTATAATCCATTGTTTTATTGGCTAATCTCAAATTTTTACTATGTTTTCGGTGCATTAAATTTTTGAGTTTTAGCTTCATTTTAGTTATTCACATATTAGAATTATAATCCAATGTTTTATTGGTTGATCTCAAATTTTGACTATGTTTTCCGTGCATTAAATTTTTGAGTTTTAGCTTCATTTTAGTTGCGATTTGATCTCTGCAACTGAATTCACACAGAATCCTCTACCCTAAATCTTTCACATGGTATTAGAGTAGGTAAAACTATGTTAGTGTAAGAATAAGTGTTTTACTGGGAATTAAATATTGTTTTGAAAATAGATTTTTTTTGGAGCCTATTTACCAACAGGGAGAAAGATTTTTTTAAGAGTCAGAAATGGCAGCATCAAGCACAAGCTTTACTAATCCTCAGATACCTCAATATAATAGAAATCATTATGACAATTGGTGTATTACAATTATGGCTCTATTTTCTTCTCAATATATTTGGAATTTGGTGGAGAATGGATTCCAAGAACCAGCAGATGCAACAACATAAAATGCTTTGACACAAGTAGAAAAGGATTTGTTGAGGGACAACAAGAAGAAGGATTCAAAATCCCTCTTCTACATATTTCAAGTAGTTCATGAAATTATATTCCCAAGGATTGCAACAACAGCAAAGTCCAAGAAAGCATGGGACACCCTCCTGACAGCCTACCAAGGCATGGAGAAAGTGAAGACAACAAAACTACAAATTTTGAGCAGAGACTTTGAGGCAATTTATGAGTATGAGAATATAGACTCATTTTTTACACATGTAATTGGACTGGTTACTCAAATGAAGTCTCATGGTGAGACACTTGAGGAAAGGAGAATAGTTGAGAAAATTTGGAGAAGCCTACCAGCAAGATTTGATGCCATTGTTGTGGCCATAGAAGAGACAAAGGATCTCTCACAATTTTCAGTGGATGAGCTTCATGCATCACTGATTTCTCATGAATATAGACTACATAGAGAAACAAACTCCTCATTGGAGAATGCCTTCAAGACACAAGTTTCATTTGGTCAAGGTAGAGGAAGATGAAAATCAAATGCTAGAGGAAGATGAAGGAGCCCACACAAAGGTGGAAGAGGCGGCGCTTCAAAATCAAGTGGAAGAGGGGGAAATCAAAATTCAAGTCAAGGCCCAAGCCAAAATTAAGCACAAGGTTAGAGGTATGATAAATCTCAAGTTCAATGTCATTATTGTAAGAAGTATGGTCATTATGAAAATGAATGTAGAAAGAAACAACCTGACATGAGTAACAAACCAGTGAAAATTTCAAAAAGGAAAATCATTACCAAGATAGCATGATTTTAACTTGTAATGTAGTACAAGAAAAACAAAGTGATGTATGGTTTCTAGATTCAGGGTGCAACAACCACATGTAAGGGAACATAGAAATGTTTTCCAATTTATATGAAAGTGTGGAATTTGATGTGACATTAGGGACTGGTAGCAAAGTTTTTGTCATGGTCAAAGGAAGAGTCAATATTATAACAAATAAGGGGGATAAGAAGCACATTTCAAATGTTTATTTTGTCCCTAGTTTGACACGTAACCTCATAAGAATTGGACGAGTCATGCTAAAGGGATACAATATCTTTTTAAAAAATGATGAGTGCACAATTTTGGATAAGACTCCAAGAAAGCGACGGATTTCAAAAGTTAAAATGACAAGCAATGGAATGTTTCCCCTTAAGATAACATCAGATCTAAAGGAAGAAGGTGCACAAGCACACTTAAGTATCAATGAATTCACAAGAGGATGAAAGAAAGGTTGTAGTTGTCACACAAGTAAACTTTTAAATAGAAGTCAAAGATGAAAATTGGTTATGGCATTTGAGATTTGGTCATTCCCACTTTGGAGGTTTGAATTTGCTGCATAGGAAAGGCACGGGGAAGGGATTGCCACTCATAGAAAAATCGAGCAGCCTATGTGAAGGATGCATCTTGGCAAACAACATAGAAAGACATTTCCAGCAGGAAAGCCAATAAGGGAAAATGCACCTTTGGAGACTGCCCATTCAGAGTTATGTGGACTAATGCAAACACCATCAATTGGTGGAAGTGATTGTTTGTTTGCTTTTATGGATGATTATACAAGGAAGACATGGGTCTACTTCTTAAAATAGAAAATTGAAGTGTTTGAGTGTTTCTGCCAATACAAATCCCTTGTTGGAATCAAAGTGGACATTACATCAAAGTCTTAAGGGCTGACAGAAGTGGCGAATACATCTTAAATGACCTTCTTCAATTTTGCAAGGAGCATGGAATTTACAAGCAATTTACAACAAGGTATACACCTTAGCAAAATGGTGTCGCGAAAAAATTAGGACATTATGGAAATGGAAAGGAGCATGTTAAAGGAAAATAATTTTCCAAATTATTATTGGGCTGAAGTTGTCGCTTGTGCAACATATATCATTATAAGGTGTCCAACTAAAAGTGTGAAGAATGTGGTTCCTGAAGAGGCATGGAGTGGAAGAAAGCATAGTGTCACTCACATGAGTGTGTTGGATGTGTGGCTTATGCACATAACCCAGATGAGTTAAGGAAGAAGTTAGACAACAAGGGAGGAAAATGCATATTTTTTGGATATAGTGATGAATCCAAAGCATACAAGCTCTACAATCCATCAACCAAGAAGGTCATAATTAGCGGAGATGTGCAGTTCATAGAAGAGGAAGCATGGGATGGAAGTTTGGAGAAGACAATCAATGACAAAACATGTATACCACATGAAGTCAAAGAGGAATTGACCGCAGTAAGTAATCCCTCAACAATCACTCCTACTCCTATTCAAGCTCAACAAAGCAATCAACAAGCGACATCATCAACAAATAATAGGACAATGTTGCATAGTCAAGCAAGTACTACTCCAAGCACACCGCAAAGACCCACGATGTCATCGACTTCAAGCACATCATCAAGTGACATGTCAAGCCCATCCTCTGCAAGCATAAGAGGATAAAAATTCAGAAATTTATGTGAAATTTATGAGCAAGATGAAGTTGATAGTAGCATTGGTCTAAATTTCTTATTTGCATTGTTTTGTCATGTAGATGGCCCAGTCCATTTTGAAGATGCAACCAAAGAAAAAAAACGGGTTGACACAATGGATGAAGAAATAAAAGCAATAGAAAAGAATGACACATGGGATTTAGTGGACCTTCCACAAGGAAAAGAAGTCATTGGAGTGAAGTGGGTCTATAAGGCCAAGAGAAACAATGAAGAAAAGTTCGAAAGACACAAAGCAAAGTTAGTTGTCAAAGGATACAAGCAGCAATATGGAAGAGATTATGCAGAGACATTTTCACTAGTCACGAGGATGGAGACAGTGCGTGCAATGTTGTCAATTGTCGCGCAATATAAATGGAATGTGTATCAAATGGACATAAAATCAACGTTATTGAATGGAATGTTGAAAGATGAAGTATATGTTGTGCAACCACCTAGTTATGAGGTAGAAGGCCAAGAAGACAAGGTGTATAGGTTGTGGAAATCTCTTTATGGGCTTAAGCAAGCACCGCATTCATGGTATAACATGATAGATGCTTACTTGTTGGACAATGTCTTAAACAAATGTGACGGTGAGCCTACTCTCTACATCAAAGAGAGTGATGGTAAGCTTCTTATTGTTGTCTTATATATAAATGATTTGATTTTTATAGGCAATGATGATTTCTTCATCGTTGATTTCAAAGAAGTCATGAAAACTAAATTTGAAATGACTGACTTGGGGTTGTTAAGGTATTTTTTGGGCATAGAAGTGAAGCAAACATAAAATAGTATTTTTATTTCTCAAGAAAAGTATGTAGCAGAAATTTTGGAGAGGTTTAATATGTAGAATAGCAAGCCCGCTCCAACTTCAATTGTCATGGGATTGAAGTTGAACAAAGAAGATTGCAGTAGCAATGTCAATCCGACATTATAAAAAAGTATGGTGGGAATTTCGATGTATTCGACAACAACTAAGTTGGATATAATGTATGCAATGAGTTTGTTGTCAAGGTTCATGGAGACACCCAAGGAGACGCATTCGCTAATGATTTTAAGCTATGTCAATGGGACAAAGGAGTATGGTATTTTTTACACCGCTACAAATAATTTTAGGTTGGTTGGTTACACTAGCACTGTCTCAGAAGGAAATGTCGATGATAGAAAGAGCAGGTCAGGATATGTTTTCCATTTGGGTTTGGGAGCTATTTCATGGGCCTCCAAGAAGCATAGTGTCATTGTCAACAAGAGAAGTTGAATATGTTGCCGCAATAGCAACAATGTGTCAAGCAATTTGGATGAGAAGAATGTTGAGGGATTTATGCCACGACCAAGAAGGAACAACCACTAGTTTTTGCGACAATAATTTTGCAATTACACTATCAAAGAATTCTTTCACAAGAAGACCAAACACATTGATGTTAAATATCATTTCATTAGAGAATTGATAAAAAAATGGTGAAATTGTGTTGCATCGTTGCAGGTCACATGAATGGTTTGGAGACACTTTCACAAAGCCATTGGGATGTGAAAATTTTGTTTATCTAAGAGATTGTTTGGGCACTGTCAATGGCGGTAGTTGTGATTAAGGGGAAGTGTTGGAAAATTAATCCCAACCACCACAGTTATCAATATGACAACAACCATGCTTGCCAAGTAATTTTGTTTGCAAGTTGTGGACTTTGTTGGCAGGCTGAAGGACAGATTAAATGAAGTTCTGAGAAAGAGTACAAATTCTTCCTTCCTCAACACATTTAAAATAATCATTTAATAGAGAATTGGCGAAATGTATGGTCAAACATTTATTCAACAACTCTTAGTTAAAGTTTGCAACATGCAAGTTCTGAAAATCATATAATCATATATTTTGTACAATCACTTGTCAGAGACAATTACTCCACAACTCATGATTACAATAAAAATCCTTGTTTTACTCTGTGAAATAGCCGCAACTGAAGTTCTAAGTGAGACTCCTATGCCCTAAATATTTCAGGAGACCGCCGGCGCAACCCGCACGTCCCCGTTAAAAAAGAAATCCACTGTTTCGAGAGACATGTTTGGAATTGGATGTAAGTAAATGTTGTTTAAGAAAACTTATGTTTTCAGCCCTGTTGGTTCCTTCAAATTACAGTTCCAAACGGATGAAATCACAGAATTCTAATATGAACATTCTAATAAATAACAAAAATATACTCGGGCGTTCTAACACATAATTGCATATTCTGTTAACTGCAAATAATTATAATAAATATTATAGAGGCCATGTGCTGGTTCCATGATTCTCAAATCCAGGATTTAGCCTTTTACAAATGGAACATTAAGTGGAAGCTCTCCTGCGGACGGCTGATTAACTGTTCATTTTCAAATGTAGAGCATGCCTTCCTTCAATCGTTGGGTAGCCGTTCCAGTACACTCCCATCCCAGTGCAAAGCAGGACAGTCAGAGGCATCAAGCATCTCCAACGACCTCAAATGTTCAACACCTTCCAGCTGTTCTAATAAGCTGCAGCCATGATCTAATTCTCTGCACCCATGAACATCCAGAAGTGGTCCTGTGCTGGTTCCATGATTCTCCAATCCCGGATTTATCCTTTTACAAATGGAACATCAAGTGAAAGCTCTCCTGCAGACCAATGATTAGCTG
>APFE031608423.1:7567-32847 GCA_000404065.3 Pinus taeda
AAGATAGAGTTTGAACTAAAGGAGGAAGAATCAGACTTTGTAGCAGAGGAAGAATCAGAAGATGAAGAGCCACAAACTCCGTCTGTGAGAAGATCAGCTCGAGAAAGAAGGCAGCCAGAAGGGTATAGTCCATCTGCTTTCTGTTCAAACTTTGCTTTGTCTGTTACTGATGATGATCCCAGAACTGTGAAGGAAGCAGTGGATTCAGAGGATGGAAAACTCTGGAAAGAGGCCATGGTTGATGAAATGGCATCTTTGCACAAAAATGAGGATTGGGATCTGGTGGAGTTGCCGGCTGGAAGGAAACCCATTGGCAGCAAATGGGTGTTCAAGAAGAAGACAAATGCAGAAGGGAAGGTGGAGAAATACAAAGCTCGGTTGGTAGCAAAAGGTTATTCCCAGGTGTCGGGAATTGATTTTGGTGATATTTTTTCTCCTGTTGCCAAGGTAACTTCTATTAGATTACTTTTATCTGTTGTTGCTGTTTTTGATTTTGAGGTAGAACAGATGGATGTGAAGACAACATTTCTTCACGGGGATTTGGAAGAGGAAATCTACATGAAGCAACCTGAAGGCTCTGCGGTGAAGGGTAAGAAAAAACTGGTATGAAAGTTAAAGAAGTCTCTGTATGGGTTAAAACAGTCACCAAGGATGTGGTATCAGAAATTTGATACATTTATACGGGGACTTGGCTTCAACAGAAGCAAAGCAGATCACTGTGTGTATTTTAAATTAATTGGTGACCGTGTTATTTATCTGGTCTTGTATGTGGATGATATGTTGCTGGTTGGAAATGACAAAGAAATTATCCAGGATTTGAAGACCCATTGTCCTCCAAATTCGACATGAAAGATCTCGGTGCTGCAAACTATATTTTGGGCATGGAAATTAAAAGAGACTGGGCAAAGAGGAAGCTCTGGTTAAACCAGAGGAAGTATGTCGAGACAATATTGCAGAGGTTTAATATGCAGGATAGTAAACCGGTGAAGGTTCCTATTCCTGTAGGTGTGAGGTTATCTGCTGAACAGTGTCCAAAGACACAAGAAGAGGAAGAGGACATGTCCCGTGTTCCATATGCAAGTGCAGTCGGTAGCTTGATGTATGCAATGGTCTGTACTAGACCAGACATTGCACATGCAGTGGGAGTATTGAGCAGGTTTATGTCAAACCAGGGAAGGAGCACTGGACAGCAATGAAGCGAGTTTTCAGGTATTTGCGTGGCACTAGTGATTATGGTTTGTGCTACCAAGGAAGACAGTGGCTGGACAAAGTATTATATATTCATTGGCTTTGTTATGCACGATTGGGGCTGGGAGATCTGGATCAAAGAAGATCTACAAGTGGGTATGTTTTAACCTATTTGGAGGTGCAGTCAGTTGGATGAGTAAGAAACAATCTGTAGTGGCACTATCAACTACAGAGGCAGAATACCATGGCAGCCACTCATGCAAGCAAGGAAGCAGTTTGGTTGCAGAGATTGTGTTCAAGTATGGGGTTAGTACAGGGAGCTGTAAAGATAGACTGTGACAACCAAAGTGCAATTTTCTTGGCAAAGAACCCTACTTATCATCAAAGACAAAGCACATTGATGTTCAGTATCACTTTGTGAGGGATATGATAGAAGACAAAAAGGTGTTGCTGGTAAAGGTGGACACTTTGAAGAATACTGTAGATGCATTAACAAAATCTGTTAGCTCTGAGAAGTTCTCTTGGTGTAGAGAAACAATGGGTGTTTCAGGGTTGGAAAAATGACTAAGCTCTCCTGTGGCCCCCTGTGAAAGAAAACAACAAGTGGGATATTGTTGGATTGTGTTATGTTCTTTCCACATAGTTAACAGGGGGTTTGAGGGGTACCCGTAACCCCACTTTATGGGGTCCGGGGCAGCACCCCTGAAATTTTTTGTTTTGGACCCTATGTTAGGTTGGGCAGACCCACCTATGGTTTTGTGCATGATTTTCGCACATGTTTTTTGGACGCGATAGTTTTCGGTCCATGGTATTGGACGTGATGGTTTTCGGTCCATGGTATTGGATGCTTCAGCATGTATAAATATGTATTATAACATTGAAAGGAACATAATGAAAAATCAAGTTGGTAGTCCCGATTTTGGGATCCAGTGGGAAATCTCTGTGTATATGTGTTTTATATGTTATGCTCTCGCATTTTTATTTTTCCTGTGATTTAGAATTCGTATGCAGGTAATTTATGTATGAGGTTAGAACCTACCTTTCAGTTGCTCATTCGATATGATGCTAGAACTGAGTTATTGGCAATATAATCCAGCTTACATTTCTGACCATATTCAGGAATGAGGAAGAAGGAATAGGCTCATCAAAGCCTATATTCCTAATGAATTCCTTCTCGAATGGTTTTTAAAATCTCTACAACTAGAAATTTATACTCTCTGAGGTATTCATCGAAGAATAGGCTATCTCTAGAGCCCAAGAGTTGGAACTCATATATTCTCAGTCTGGGATTCCTAAAATGATTTTTCTCGATGCTCCTGGATCCAAGATCGATTTAGCCAAACCGAAGCCAAGTCCTCATGCCGAAAGAATAGTCGGATCGCTCGATAATAGCACGACTAACCTGTTAAGTCAATTGTAGAAGTTGTCTTTACAAACTACTTCTTCGATTCAATCATCGTCGTCAGTGCCTATTCCTTCTCAACCATCAACTATTAACGTTGTCCAATCTTCTAATCCCAAAGGAAATCAACAATTCTATGAGAAGAAAAAGGGACATGGTAAGAAGAAAGATAAGGATGGGAAGGGTAGTGCGAACAAACCCGGTAATAATATTGGGGAGGGTAAAAATGAGTCCAAAATAAAGTTAAATTTCCTTGAAAATTGTGCAATGGAGACCATTTAACTCATAGTTTCATGAAGATTCAAGATGCTCAATGCTTGTTAGTGTAGTAGGGTTCTTCTAGCTCCCAGGTGGTTCTAACTGACCCTATTCCCCAAGGGCAACAAACTTTTTCTGGTGTGAATGCTAATGCTGGAAACCCCATGTATTCATCCAATGTATACATGATGAGTTATCATGTTGATGTTGCTACAAGATCGCATGATTATGGTGAATCGGAATCCTCTAAGGCTAAGGCCACTCCCGATGTTTCAGCGCTGCTCCATATTGAGAGGCTTACAATTGAGCCTATACCTCAAATGCTAAAAGGAACTGCAAAACATTTGATGATTAACCCTAATGCCAGGGCTACCCAGAACTACTCCATTGTTGAATATCTGGCTCAAAGTCCTTGTGCGATGTCTGCGTTAGAGGTACTCCAATCGTGTTGATCACAAAGGAGTGCACTGATCACTACAATCAGGGCTATAGATCTTAAAAAATCTCTTATTATTATATTTGGCATGTCAAATATTAAGAAGGGACTACCTGATCACATGGATCTCTAGATTAAATATACATATCAAAAGATCAATATCTTTCAAACTGTAGTTGATGAGGGAGCTTCCACATGTGTCATGTCTATTGTATGTTGGGAAGTTATCAAATCTCCTCAAGTTGTTCCTTCACCTACTCTCTTGACTGCATTTGATGGTCATTCTCATAGGCCGCATGGAATTATTCCAACCTTTCCCATATGTGTTGGGGGAAAGGTGGTTAATATTGAGGTATAAATAGTTGATGTGAATTTGGATTATAATCCTCTATTGGGACAAAATTGGATTTATGAAATGGATGCCATTGTATCATCATTGTTTCACATCCTATGCTTTCCCCGTGAAGTGAGAATTGTTGTTGTTGATCAGATGGGGTATTCTCTGAAAGAATCCAATGCATCCTCTGATTCTTCTGTTCCCTTGGTGAACAATCCTAAGAAGCTTGTTGAGAATTTAAGAGTTGGAATGTATTCCTAATTGATGGGTACTTTTAATCTTCCTTCTCTTATTGCTTGAATAAATACCATTTCATCATTAAAGGCCCCTCCTTAAAGAGAGTTCTTCAAAACTCATTATTTTTTGGATCCCTGGCCTTTACCCTCTTCTACCACCACATTAGAAGAAGGGAAAGTGGGTGGAATGGCATATAATATAGATTTTGATCCTACTCCTCTTTCACCGGAGGATTTGGATGGAGGTGTGGCTTTGGCTTGGACTCTTAACTCTACTTATTCTAGGGACTACCTTGATATTTTTTTACCATCTGGGGAAGAAATCCTAGAAGCAATGACAAGTATAGAAAGACCGTGGGATGATTTGCATCATCGGTTATATTTTCTCCTAGACTTGCATAAAGTAGAATTGAGTTTGTCTAGCCCTTCATCAACTAGTGGTGTTCACACAGTTTTAAACCAATTGGCTCCAGTATAGATTTTTGGCGAAGGTAACATGTCTATCATTTTGGAAATTATTCTGGTGAATATCTCCAAGAATCCCAATAAAATTGAGAATGTTTTCATCGGAGTTGAATTCTCTCCTAAAGAAATTCAAATCTATATTGATCTTTTTAAATAATTTCGTGATGTGTTTTCTTGGTCTTATGAGGAAATGCCTGGAATTGATCCATCCAGAGTCCAACATGAGATCAATACTTACGTGAATGTGAAGGCTATAGGGAACAATCTTTGGCCGGTAAACCCTAGGAAATCAACACTATCAAATCCAAGGTGGAGAAGTTGCTTAAGGCAGGTTTCATACACCCTGTTCCATTGACTTAGTGGGTCTCAAATCCTGTCCCGATTGATCAAAAACAAGGAACGATCTGTGTATGCATAGACTTTAGGGATTTAAATAACGCTTGTCCAAAAGATAATTTTCCCACACCTTTTATTGATTAGATTATTGATGAATGTGTGGGAAATGAGATTTTCTCCTTCATGGACGGTTTCTTGGGTTATAATCAAATTACTATATGTCTTGAAGATCAACATAAGACACCTTTTATCTACACCTAGGGTACTTTTGCATACGAAAAGATGCCTTTTGGCCTTAAAAATGCTGGAGTGACTTTTCGGCAGGTTGTGTCCTACAATTTTCACGATATCAAACATATCATCAAAGATTATTTGGATGACCTAGCTGCTCATTCTCGAAAGAGAATTAATCATCCTTGTCATATTCGATTAATTTTGGAGCATGTCATTTTTATAAAATTAGTTTGAATCCGAATAAATGTTTTTTCATTGTCACAACCGATCGGTTATAGGGATTTATATTATCTACTGAAGGGATTCACGTAGATCGTTTAAAAGTTGAGGCAATACTTCAATTGCCTCCCCCATCTACCATCCGTTAACTTCAAAGTCTCCAAGGAAAAGCCAATTTCTTGAGGAGATTTATCGTCAATTATGATGAGATAACAAAGGGATTTATGATATTGTTGAAGAAAGGAGTTCCATTTCTATGGGGCGATTTCACTCAGTGCTCATTCGATGCTTTGAAAAAAGCATTGACCTCTGCTCCTTTACAAATTCCACCCGATTATAGCAGGGATTTCCTTTTATATCTCATTGCAGAAGAATCAACCATCATTATGGTTCTAGTTCAAGAAGATGATGCTCTCCATGAGCACGTGATTTATTATCTGAGCCGAGGCTTAGTATGTCCTAAATTATGATACTCTCCTGTAGAGAAAATAGCTTTGGCAGTTGTTCATGATGTCCAGTGACTTCGACACTATATTCTAGCTTAGAAAAACTTTTGTCTTAATGGTTGTCAACCCATTTCAGTTTGTTCTTAGTAGGCGAGTGATTGGGGGAAAATATAACAGATGGATTGTTATTTTACAATAATTCGATCTTGAGTTCTTGTCAGCCAAATCTAAGAAATATTTAGTATTTCCAGAATTAATCTCAGAGTTTCCTGGTGAAGAATAAATGGTTTATGAGGAATCATTCCCTGGTAAACATCTTTTCCTTATTTCTTCACAATATCCTTTGTATGGAGACATTATAATATATCTTCAGACTTCAAAGTTTCCTCTCACTTTTTCAAAGGATGAGTGAAGAAAATTGTGTCACTTAGCCAAAAGTTATGTTATTATCAGTGATACTTTATATCGTTGCAAGGTTGATTCAATCCTTAGACATTGCTTAACCTTAGAAGAAGTTGATTTAGTTTTGAATGATTTCCACAGTGGAGCTTGTGGTGGTCATCTATCTTCACTTGCTACAACTCAAAAAATCTCGTGTGCATGGTATTTTTGGCCTTCAATTTTCAAATATTGTGTTGAAGTAGTTAAAAAATGCCATCCTTATCAGGTTTATACTCAGAAAATGTGCACTCATCCAGCTCCATTCTTTCATGTTATTACCGTCATTCCATTCACAAAGTGGGGCATTGATTTTACAACTTAACCCACCTTCAACAAAGGGTCATAAGTATATTATTGTAGCAATGGACTACTTTACTAAGTGGGCTGAAGTTATGCCTACTTTTTGGAATGATGGTGAAACAACAACCCTATTTCTATTCAAGCAAGTCATTTCTCGTTTCGGTATTCCAAAAGAGATTGTCATGACCGTGGTAGTGATTTCCATAACAAGATGATGGTTGAATTGGCTTTCAAGTTGGGTTTCCGGCAAAATCACTCATCTCCTTACTATCCTCAAGCCAATGGTCAGGTGGAAGCCATGAATAAATCCCTAAAAGTTATTTTGCAAAGGAAAATTAATAAATCTTGATCTAATTGGCATATCATGTTATATCCCGCTCTTTGGGCATACCGAATGTCGGTTAAGGCTGCTATGGGTTTCACTCCTTTTCAACTAGTTTATGGTTTGCAATTGATCTTCCCTGTGGAATGTGAAATTCCTTCCCTTAAATTAGTTGTAGAACTTCTTCCAAACACTTATAGTCTTGAAGAACGTCTCATTTATTTGGGACGTCTTAACGAGCAATGTCGAGATTGTTGTAGCATTTTTTTATTTTGGTAAGTTAGCAAAAAATGAAAATATATTTTAAGAAAATGTTAAGTTAGGATATGGACAAAAAGAATAAAGAAATAAAATGTTAGGAATATTTTTATGAATAAGTCCATATAAAATAAAATGTTAGAATATATGCCCTAAAAAAGGAAGGCAAAAAATATAATTTTAGGTTAGAAATAAAACAAAAAATAATCAATTCTGAAAGTGTCGCACATTCAAATGCCACTACTCTTAGTCAATTTTATTTTTGCAAATAAAGTTGTGTGCAGATTGTTTAAATGCCACACTAGTTCATACAATCCAATCGTAAAGTTTAATCATGATTGGATTAGATTTAAATTGTTTGTTAATAGGTAGCAGATAAAATTGGCTCAACAGTTTAATATAAGCCAATGGAAGCAATAAGGGATAGAAGTAGATTAATAATTAAAAGGAAAATGTTGAGTTGCTAGTCTAAATGCTCTCGGGTGACTAAGATTGCAAAAAATGTTAGGAGAGTTAAGGGTAGGTAGAGAAATGAAATAAAATTGGAGCATGATAGGATTTTTATCCTAAGTCAAATCATTGGATATATGTGCATATAACGAATGGTTTTAATTAATCATTATTTTCTAAACCTCAATGTCATTCAGCTTTATCCATTGATTCCCTTCAAACCCCACACCTGTCACATCCATCATATTTTTTTCAACCCCACCATCACCTTTCGCCTCACTTAATTAAACTCCCCCCATTTTCCTTTCATCCCTCGCATCTCCCTCCGATATGACAGCCTACATCGCTCCTTAGCCCTCCCTTGCTGTCTGAACGTTATCAGCGGGGGGGTCCGAAGTCAGCAGTTTTAGAAACTGCGATCTAAAACTGTAAACCCCCACTCCTAGTTATTCAGGACTTAAAATCCCAAACCTCTTACCGCTCGAACCCACTCCCAAACGTGGTTTTTGACCTCCTCCATCACTGCTACTCCCACATCATCGTCTACTACAACACCCTGTCACTTCCTTTGTCCTGTCATCCTACATGGACCAATCTTCCACCTGTCTGCCCGTTATCTATTTAATTCGCCACCCCTACAAATGAATATTCCATCAAACTGTTTCTCAATCCCATTGGAGAATTAATACAAATTTAGTCATTGATTAATGGACCCGCTCCATTTTATGCCTTATAAACCTTGTTCTGTCATAAAAACTATTACATAGTGTATTCCCGTAACTCAATTGATCACTGTATACTTGTAGCTTATAGTCAAAACAACCAATTCACCATTCAAGCCAATTTTTTGTCCTGATCACAAACGATCCGACATCCAGGTTCAATAAATCATTTTCAATTACACTATTTTTCTATTATCACTGTGTTTTAGCCAAATCCTTCCCATTTCTGTCACTTTCAGTTTGTAATCTAATCAACGGAATGCCTCCTAAGGGAAAGGAAGTTGCAAAAACCCAAAATCCTCTCATTCCTCCTCAAGTTGATTTCCAGCATCTTCCCTTGGTTGACAAAGAGTGTAAAATCCATTATTCCTTGTCCGAATTTCACTTGTTTGAGATTTATTATTGGATGGAGGACCAATTCATTGATAAAACTGACGAAATTTGACTTTGGGACTCCCATCTTCCTCCTTACATTTTCCCTCAGATCCACAGAGCACCTGAATTCATTAGAAAACGAAATGCAACTTATGACCCCACTCAAAGAGCTATTACCTCACCTACAGGAGAAATCTTGTGCTCCATCAGTGCCCAGTCCATTGACCAAATGTTGTAGGCCCCAACTATTGTGCCAACCACTCCTTTTTCTCGTGAAAGCCTAATAGAAGCCTACTAGAAGTTGGATTTCACTAAAAGAGCTCAAACCTTCGAAATTTTCCTAGCTGTAGATAGCCCTATGCCTAAAAGAAACCCTCCCTATGATTCATCTATATTCCCAAACAAAACCAAGCAAATTACCACCATTCTCTTTTATCTACATGGTTATTATTTTGATCAATATGTAGATGAAGCCATCATTGGTTTATTGTCTATCTTTTCTGCTAGTTCCAAACCAACTATTCTTTTTAACTTTAGTCAATTTCTAGCTGAGGCCATTCATGAACAATTTGTGCAGATCAATACTAAAGAGGTATTCAAGTATGCTTCAGTACTTGTATATATTTTTATCTATTTTCAGGGAGCCAAGTTTCCATTCACTTTGTAGAAGCTAGATAAAAAAGGGAACTAGCAATCTGTTATCTTTTGGACTTCTGTGGGAATGAAGGAGAAAGAAGAATTTTCATATAAACAGTTTATAGAATTGTTAATTCATCCGGCCATTAATGTTCTGAGCAGTACTCCAGAACCAAGGATTAGTGAGGAAATTGTAAAAGTCTTGCAACTAGTTGATCAAGCCACAACAGGAGATTGGTATCTTTACTAAAATTATACAGAGATCGGAGTCTTTGGTTGTGAGCTTCCACCTTACAAGCTACCTAAGTACCTCCCTATGAGAATTTTTGCATTAGAATATATTAAGAAAAGGCTCAATGCAGATGAAGTGCATTTTGTGACTACAAAGAAGAAATTGTAGTTTAAGCTAAAAGCTCAGGTTGGTCCATTCATCTGTAACACTAGAGAAGCAAGAGAAGAAGTAGAAAGGTTATTGAAAGAGATGAAGTTTAGCCTCAGCTTTACTTGGTCTTATGACCCAATGGGAGTGACTTCAAAACTCATAGTCGAAAATAAATTTACTCCATATCATCACACGGCCAGGCCTGAGATTGAACAATACAAAAATATGTTAGAATGGAAGGAAAACGCCCTTCAAGAAGCTGAAGAACAAGCAGTATCTACTTCAAATATACAAAATCCACTGGCACAAGAAAAGATAGCCAAATGAGGAAGGGAAGGATAGTCATCCCCTATAGAAGAAGCATTGAGTAAAGGCTTTAGAATTGTACACAAAAAGAAGAGGCCTAAGATCTCTTTGAAGGTTAGTGCAAATAATGAGTCACAGAAAACAACATTTGATCGACTTGGAGGGACATCTCTTTTCACATAGTCTAGTGGATAGTCTGCTTAGTCTCCCACTGATTCCACAACATCTCATGAACAGATGGTGATTCATATCAGTGAAGGCAGTCAGAAGGATAAATAAGATCATATTTTTCATGTATTTGGGGAAATTAAAAAGAAGAATGAGGAATTAAAGTTAAACATTTATACTCAATTCTCAAAACATTCTTCTAGTTCTCAAGCTAGACTTCTTTCAGTCTTTGACTCTGAAAAGGGCAAGATGCAGATGGCTTTCTTACAAGCTCAGATTCCACAACCCAAAACTCTGCAGATTACCAGAAGAAAAATTCCTTTGAAGTCAATGTTAAATATGTACATCCAATTGACCAAATTGAGATGCACAAGCAGACTAGCCAAATTATTGCTTCCACTTTAACTAACACTGCCATGAGTCTGTCAAAGATGTAAGTTACCTTGGCTAATACATAGTCACATATCAAGATTGAGAGAGTTTCCTCATTGGAAAAAGACACTAAAATCAAAGCTTTGGAAGATCTAGTGCTGAAGATGGATATGATCCCTATGATATAAAGGTTGTAGAAGAAATTGTCAAAAAGAAAATTGTTGAGATTTTAGCATTAAGGAAGCAACTCAAATTGCCAGCTTTAGAGGACCCAATGACTAAACAAATTGAAGCTGAGACTCAGAAATCAGACATGATGAAACTCATTATGGAATAAAATCTACAAATAAAACAGATGGAGGAACAAATGGAAAAACTTGTCAAAGAGAAAGAGGAAGTTGTGAAAAAGGCCAATATTCCAATGGATATAGTTCCTCTTATAGCGGTCTCTATAACTACAGTTTTTGCCTCAAGCATAGTAGCAACCACAAGTACAACAGAAGGAGTTGAACATCTTGTTGAGACCGTTCATAACTTATCTATTCAGACAGAGGAAATCAAGAAATTGCAGGATTAGCTTAAAACACTACAACACATGAAATTAGTTGCAGACAACTCACATGCAGCTGAGTTGCAAAGGGCAAGAGGTAAAATTGAGGTATTGCAGAAAGAAGTCAAAGAATCTTACCTCAAAAATACACTTGGTTTAGTAAAGGAGATTATATGGGAAGAGATCATTGAATCAATCAAAGTTATCTGGCCTTATATCAAAATAATTTTTTATCAAAAAGACTTGTTAGAAAAAGCTCAAGAAGCTGTTGAAACTATCTCAAATCAACTAGAGGACAAGCCAGAAATAGCCACTGATATAATCAAGTTTCTGAATTCTAAAGGAAACCATGAGTTTCAAGAATTGGGTATTGATGACAGGACAACATCCATACTAGAAGTGAAGAAAGTTATTATAAAGAAAAATCTCATTCTTCAGTTGGAGGAAAAGTGCACCAGTGTTAATGTCATAGTCCAACGTTTTTTCAGCAGGCTGGAACCCTTGACCAGCAAGGGTTTTCCCTCCATATTTGTGATAAATGATAAGTTAATGCCTATTGAAGACTATTTCCGCAAGCTTATAGAGATCAATACCAGTGCAACCACAATTTCAAATATAAAGGGTACAATAAGACCAAGGCTTGTGTTGAATGCCCTCCGAGATACATTTTTCATCCTTAATGAAATAAACACATATTTTTAGTAAAACCTAATTTTACTAAATATACAAAAATGGATGAGGTTTATCAAAGGGTAACAAAGTTATCTATACCAGATAATAAATTTTGGGATTAGTTAACTGATTTACTTGACTGAAAGAAAGATCAACAACATTCAAAATTTTGGGGAACAATCATCAACAGGTCAACAACATTTAGGATTTTGAGGAACAGTCGTCAGCAGTTCATCAGCAAAATAGTGACAAATCGACTATCGATTCATTTTTCCTGATTTTGTATTAAGCTATTTTTGTATATTTGTTTAAGATATTTTCTTAACACTCAACTTGTATAAATAAATCTCTTCTATGAGTTATCAAAGGTGGTACCTTTCATAAGCAGTTTTGTAAGTACAAGCTATTTCTAGATCAATGATAATAAAGCAAAGGATTCTAAATTTGGTCTCATACAGTTTCGTTTTCTTTTGTAAGTTTTTCATGCATTTCATGCATTTCATTCATTCTGTTTATTCTTCATGCGTTTAAATTTTACAGAGGTATCAGGTGAGAATAAATGTGTTACAGTTATTCTTAAAATTCCTTTCTAAAGTTATTATCATAAAGAGATTGAGATATTGGACTGTCTGTTTGAAAGGCTCCCTCTAAATCATAAAATTGTCAGCATCTTATGTAATCTTGAGAATAGTGTGTTTAACTTTTGAACATTGGACAAAGGTTTTCCACTTATGATAATTTATCTTTCTGTCTGAAATCTAAATTAATCATATCTCCTTACAATTCTTTCTACACACTTTATAAATTTAAATCACTGTGTGAAGTTAAAAAACAACCCTTTGATTATCTATTAGTACTATCTAAAAGAGTTAATACATCATTCTTACAGTTTGTCTGTGTATCGGTCCTCCATAAAAACCAAAACCAAAACCCTCAAAACAAATATCTTAGATGCTCTAGCATGATTAATTGACCATTATCATCTCAGAGGAACAACATCAATCTGGCGTCATTGTTGGGGAACTGAATTTGATAAGTTTTCCTGGGACAATGATATAAACCCTATTCCTTTGAGGATGACTAAAGGTCTAGATAGGTCAAAATCCTTCATCTGACGACTCCACTGTGTCAAACTAGCACCTTTTAAGCACACTAGATCCCATTCTGAATCTGACACAGTTAATCCTTTGTCAGATCCAGAAAAACTTGTGAGAAAGGCTAGTTCTAGAAGAAGACATCAACCATCTTCTTCTACTTCAGCCTTGCAATCTAAAGATATATTACAATTTGATCCCTATAGTAACATTCCATCTAATCCATATTGGACTCATTTATCACCTAGGGTTGCTGAAATTTTAGATAGGGGAGTTGATTTCAAATCAACTTTCCTTATTCATTCACTTGAATCATGTCAAGAACCCCCACTACCAGTAGGATCACCTAAATCTGAGTCTGACTTGGGTGTTCATTTACCTAAATACAAACCTACAGACTTCATACCCCCCACTACTTATTCATTCCCTTCCCCTTCTGAACAACCTGAATCTCCTACTTCTAAACAACCTAAAGGTACCTTTTCTATATATTCAAATCCACTCTTTAAAACAAAATAGGATATTCATTCTCAAGTCCAGAAGTTAGTTATTAAGACTCCCTTAAAGTCATTCAGGACCTCTCCTCCTTCTTTATCTCCTCCTTCTTCACCTTGACATAGTTATACACCCTCTCTATCACCATATTCTTCTTCTTCTTTTCCTTCTTCATCCATACAAACACCTCATACACCACCTTCTACTATGGAATTCCAACCTATTGTACAGGCTAGATATGCAGTGTTAGTCTTACCTCAAAACCTTGATGCATTCCCTCCTGGATATTTAAAGTACCTTCCTAGGTATAATGGAGAAATTGGTTCCTCAGTTGAGGACCATCTTCAAGCATTTCTAGACTTCGCAGATAACATGAACATAGAACAATAAAATGTTTACATGAGGTTGTTTGTCCAATCTCTTGAGGTAAATGTGAGAACCTAGTTTAGGTAGTTACCTGTGAATTCCATTATAAATTGGGAGGAGCTAACAAACATATTCAAAACCAATGAGCCCCAAGGGTTAGCTCAGTTGGTCAAAAACCGTGCCTTGCCATCGGGAGGTCATAGGGTCGAATCCACCCGAAGCCCTTGGGGTCAAGTCTTGGAGAAGGCCGAGGGGCGATTTAGCCTAGCTATCGCCCAGATTTTTCCGTGGACGTAGTGATCACTCACTGACCAGAGTGCTCGTGAACCACATGCAAATATATATATATAATATATATAATATAATATATATATATATATAATATATATTATATATATATTATATATTCAAAACCAATGGGGTGTTGAAGAAAGATTCTCTTTACTTTTTGACTGAGTTTGAAGAACTTAAAAGAAACTTTGGTGAACCTATCTCTGATTTTATCAAAAGGTTAAACAAACTTTATCATAAGATGCCCCCTGATTGCAAACCCTCTATAGCAACAGCCAAGTCTAGGTTTTCAAAAGCCTTTGAAGATGATTTTGTTGTAATGTTAAGAGAAATAACTTCAAGAACTCTTGAATACATGAAAACTAATGCTATAGAGGTGGAAGCAAATAGGGTTGCCTCAGCCACTTTAAAAGCTAAAGAGGAAAAGGCCCAAAGAAAACTTAAATCTAGTCAAGAGGCCTCTACTTCTTCAAAGACTAAAACTAAAGATTCTAAAATAGATGATATCACTTCACTTCTTAGAAATATATCCAATAGAATTTCCAAGATTGAGACTCAACCTAGAACAATTCAACAAACAGTCACTTGACCTCAAAATCAAAATCAAGGTCTATACAAAAGAAATCCACAATTGCAAATTCTTCAAAGGCCTAGTAATGATCAGCAGGTTCCAACTCCTTTACTGATAGATGATCAATAGCTTGATGACAATAAAATGAATATCATTGAAGACATTAATAATATGGATACTTCTTCTGGTCAAACCACTATTATTCCTCTTTCACAACATGAGAAAGTTCAAGAAGATTAATAATCCTCACAGGTTTCCAAGTACCATGACTTCTCTGAATTCTTAATTGCATATTTGAACAAAAGGTATGATCTTAGAACTAGACCTAGCCCTGGAAGACCTCCTAAAGAACCTCCAACAATTGAACCTTGTACCAAAGCTATAGAAACTCATACAACTACTATTTGACCATTAAATCAGTCATCTGATACAACTCAATTTGAAAAAATTGTCTTAACTGCATTTAATGTTGAAAAGGAGTTAGAAAGAGTTAAAATCCTCATACCACTTTAAGAACTTTCCAAAATCCCTGGATATAAAAATCAAGTCTCCAAATAGATACAAAAAACCTCAGTTGATGCTGAAAGTGATGTTATTAGCCTTCAAGATGAAAAACCAGTAGTTGTCTTTGGCCCTAGCTCAGATATGATAGATGAAATAGTACCCCCTTTCTATGTGACACTAAAAACAAATGATTCCATGCTATACAATTGTATGCTTGATTATGTAGCATCACATAATCTTATGCCAAAAACCATCATGGATCATTTAAATCTTGACATAACTAGATCCTATCATGATTTGTACACCTCTGATTCTAAAAGGGTGCCTTGTCTAGGACTGATTAAGGATTTAGTAGTCACTCTTGCCCAAATCCCAGTAAAAATCATAGTGTTAGATATAGTTGTCACCGATATCCCTCCCAAATTTGGAATGCTCCTTTCAAGGTCTTGTTGTGCCAAATTAGGGGGAACCCTTCAGATGGACATGTCTTATGCCACTATTCCATTTTATTGGGGAGAACAACTTAGGTTGTATAGATAAGTTAGATTTGTGTACATTGTATGCAAAACAGATCAACCAAAGAACCACCCCATCTATGTTATTGATCAAGATTTTGGTTGTTTTCAACTCTCTTCAAACCAAATACATGAATCTCAAGTAAAATTGAAGATGTAATTGAAAACCCTATATCGAATCAAACTGATGTATGGAAGCTATTCTTTGATGGTTCTTATACAAAGGATGGATCAGGGACTCGGGTAGTACTAATCTCACCAGAAAAAAGAAAACATTACACAACCATGTAAACTTGATTTTGAAGTTACCAATAATGTATCAGAATATGAGGCTTTCCTTATAGGACTACAGTTAGCTAAAATTTTAAAGGTACACAACCTGAGTGTCTTCACTGACTCAGAGGTCATTGTAAAAAAAGTTAGAAATATTTTCTAAACAAAGCATCCTAGGCTTAGATCTTATCAGAATGAGGTTTGGGATTCCACTGAAAATTTCTTTGATCCCTTCAACATAACTTATGTCCTGGAAATGAAAACATGCATGCAAACTCTTTAGGTTTCTCTGCAAGCTCATTTAAGATTTCTGATCAAACCCAAGTGTTATACCAATTACAAGTTAAATACAGGCCATCTATACCAGATAACCAAAATCATTGGAAGGTGTTTGAGGATGATGAACAACTAAAGTCTTTCCTTCAACTTGTAGGTGAATTTTCTCTTCTACAAATTGATGAAGACAATCTTGACATGCTCAATCCTCAAGTTGCTGATGATTCAGAGTTAAATTCTAAAATTGTAGATCATGACATCATAAAATTATCAAACAAATTCATTCCTAAAGGGTTAATTCCTTTAGAGAAATTATTCGATTATAATGATGTCCCTCGAAATCCTCCATCCATTTCTCCTGAAGATGACATTGAAGAAATCAATATTGGAACTCAAGAACAAGTGCAGAACATAAAAATATCTATGTCTTTAGCCCCAGAAGTTAAAGATGAATATCTTAAGTTACTTAGAAAGTACAAAGATGTTTTTGCTTGTTCTTATGCTGATCTTAAAACTTATGACACATTCCTTATTGAACATAAGATCCCGTTAAATTCTGAAGCTAAACCCTACCAGCAAAAACTTAGAAGAATTAATCCAGTTCTTCTACCAACTATTTAGAAGGAGCTTAAGAAAATGTTAGATGCACAGATTATTATTCCACTAAGATATTCTAATTAGATTGCCAACCTAGTACCTATCAAGAAAAATAATGGTGAAATCAAGCTCTGTGTTGATTTTAGAAACTTGAATAAAGCATCATTAAAGGATCACTATCCATTACCTAAGATGGCTCAGATACTTCAACAAGTTTCTGGAGCTAACAGACTTTCTATGTTAGATGGTTTCTCTGGTTATAATCAGATTATGGTTGACAAAGAGGATAGGGAAAAAACTACCTTTACAACACCTTGGGGTACTTTCATGCATGCAAGGATGCCTTTTGGCTTGAAAAATGTAGGAGCTACATTCCAGAGAGCTATGGATATAGATTTTGTAAGCCAGAAACAAAATTCTTATTATTTATCTTGATTACCTTACAGTTTATTCAAATTTTGATAAAAAAACATTTAAAGCACTTGATGAAGGTTTTTGAAAGATGCATGAAATTTGGAATATCATTGAATCCAAAGAAGTCTTTATTTGCTATCATTGAAGGTAAATTTCTTGGCCATATAATTTCCAAAGATGGAGTAGTTATTGATCCAAACAGAGTAACAGTCATCCAGACATTATCATTACTAAGAAATAAAAAAGAAGTTCAAGCTTTTCTTGGTAAAAACAACTTTTTAAGAAGGTTTATACCCAATTATGCTGAAATTGTCAAAGATATAATTGATATGATTAAACAAGGTCATGGAGTTAAATGGATTGTCTCTTCCAAACATGCATTTGATCAAATCAAGAAAGCCATCTTTGAAGCTCCAACCTTGGCCAGTCCAGATTATACCAAACCATTCAGTATCTTTTCCTTTGCCTCTAAAATGACCCTTGTTGTTGTTTCATTAAAAAAGAATGAAGATTCCCATGACCAACCTATAGCATTTTTTAGCAAAGTCATGAGGGATGCTAAGCTCAAATATGATATAATTGAAAAGTAGGTTTATGCCCTAGTCCAGTCCTTGAAATCTGTTAGGATGTATGTTTTGCATTCAACCATTATAGCCTATGTCCCCAGTAGTGTTGTTAAAATTGCTCTCACTCAATCAGATACTAATGGGAGGAGAGGTAGATGTATCACTCAAATTTTGGAGTTTGATCTAACTATCAAAACCAAAAACTTAGGAAAGGGTCAAGGATTAGCTAAGCTTCTTGCTGAATCCAACTATAAAGTGTTGGGCATCAACTCTGTTCTGGAAATATCAGGGGAGAATCCACAAGAACCTTCCCAAAATCAAAATCAGAAGAATCCACAAGAACCTTCCCAAAGTACAAATGAGAAGAGTCCACAAGAACCTTCCCAACATCCTGAAGAAAAGAGTCCACAAGAACCTTTACCTCCAGATGAGACCATTTATGTAAATATTGATGAGAAATATATTTTATCAAACTGGTATCAAGATATTGTAAATTTATTGATTCATTTTGAGTGTCTTGCAACATTCTCCAAAAGTCAATGTAAAACTCTCAAATTGAAAGCAATCAAGTACTGTATTATAAATGAAAATCTATATTGGAAGGACCCACTCAATATCTTATTATTATGTTTAACAAAATCAGAGACTAAAGGGATCATTGATTAGTTTCAGACAGGATTTTGTGGAAGACATTATGCTTGGAGAGCAACAACATATAAAATATTAAGGGCAACATTTTATTGGCCAACATTGTTCTTGCAAGTAGGAGCAAAGGTCAGAAGTTGTGTCCCTTGTCAAATGTTTGCTAGTAAGAAAAAACTAGCAGCTCTCCCACTAATTCCAACAATAGTTTCAGCACCTTTTCTCCAATGGGGATTAGATTTTATTGGAGAGATTCATCCTACTTCAAGTAATCAACATAGATGGATCCTCACTACAACATACTACTTTACTAAATGGGTGGAAGCAATTCCAGTAAGAAATGCTACTAATTCAGTAGTAATCAAGTTCATTGAAGAAAACATCTTATCTAGGTTTGATTGCCCAACCCAGATTCTTACTGACAATGCCACAACATTTTTCAGTGTTAAAATGATTGAATTTTGCCAAAAATATCAGATTCTGCTACATCATTCAACTCCATACTATCCTCAAGGTAATGGTCTTGTAGAATCATCCAATAAAAGTCTGGTAAAGGTTATAAGAAAAACTTTAGCAAATCATAAAAGGAGTTGGGACACTTATCTAATTTATGCAGTCTGGGCAAACAGGATTACTCCAAAGAGATCTACTGGTAAATATCCCTTTCAATTAGTTTATGGGAAAGATGTAATTTCCCTACCAACTTGGCCTTCCTTATTTTAAAGTTTCTGCAGGATTCAACTGATGAACTTGATGATTTTTCAGGGAGGATAAATCAAATCATTGAACTAAATGAGAATAGAGATGAAGTTCAATACAAATTGAAAAAGTATAAGAATAATATGAAGAGATTGTTTGACATAAGAGCCAAAGAAAGCGACTTCAAGGATGGTGATCTAGTCCTAAGATGGGATTCCAAAAGAGAAGACAAAGGAAAACATGGAAAGTTTGACAACCTATGGTTTGGACCTCTAACTATTGTTGAAGTAAAAGGAAACAACACTTTTGTGTTACAAAATTTAGAGGGTCAATTTTCCCAATATCCTATTAATGGAATATTTCTTAAGCATTCCATTTCGTACTAAGAAGTTGAAGTAGATTTCAATACTACCATTGTAAAAAGTCTGGTACATTTTAATTTTTCAACTGTCAAGTGTAATTTTTCCACAGCTAAGACTCCATAGCCCGAGGAAAAAGCACATGGATCTGCAGGTTCTCCGCATTCTACAGGAGAAAGCAGTCCCCAGTTGGAGCCGATGTTGTAGCCTTTTTTTTATTTTGGTAAGTTAGCAAAAAATGAAAATATATTTGAAGAAAATGTTAAGTTAGGATATGGACAAAAAGAATAAAGAAATAAAATGTTAGGAATATTTTAATGAATAAGTCCATATCAAATAAAATCTTAGAATAGATGCCCTAAAAAAGGAAGGCAAAAAATAAAATGTTAGGTTAGAAATAAAAGAAAAAATAATAAATTATGAAAGTGTTGTACATTCAAATGCCACTACTCTTAGCCAATTTTATTTTTGTAGCTAAAGTTGTGTGCAGATTGTTTAAATGCCACACTAGTTCATACAATCCAATCATAAAGTTTAATCATGATTGGATTAGATTCAACTTGTTTGTTAATAGGTAGCAAATAAAATTGTCTCAACAGTTTAATCTGAGCCAATGGAAGCAATAAGGGATAGAAGTAGATTAATCATTAAAAGGAAAATGTTGAGTTGCTAGTTTAAATGCACTCGGGTGACTAAGATTGCAAAAAATGTTAGGAGAGTTAAAGGTAGGTAGAGAAATGAAATAAAATTGGAGTATGATAGGATTTTTATCCTAAGTCAAATAATTATATATATGTGCATATAACGAATGGTTTTAATTAGCCATTATTTGCTAAACGTCAATGTTATTCATCTTTATCCATTGATTCCCTTCGAACCCCATACCTGTCACATCCATCATATTTTTTTCAACCCCACCATCACCTTCCACCTCACTTAATTAAACTCCCCCCATTTTCCTTTCATCACTTGTATCTCCCTCCAATCTGACGGCCTACATCACTCCTCGGCCCTCCCTTTTCGTCTGAACGTTATTAGCAGGGGGGTTCGAAGTCAGCAGTTTTAGAAACCGCCCTCCGAAACTACCAACCCCCACTCCTAGTTATTCAAGACTTAAAATCCCAAACCTCTTACCGCCCGAACTCACTCCCGAACACGGTTTTCGACCTCCTCCATCACCACTGCTCCCACGTCATTGTCTACGACAACACCCTGTCACTTCCTTTGTCCCTTCATCCTACATCGACCAATCTTCCGCCTATCTACCTGTTATCCATTTAATTCACCACCCCTACAAATAAATATTCCATCAAACCGTTTCTCAGTCTCGTTGGAGAATTAATACAAATTTAGTCATTGATTAATGGACCCGCTCCATTTTATGCCTTATAAACCCTGTTCTTTCATAAAAATTGTTACACAGTGTATTACCGTAACTCAATTGATCATTGTATACTTGCAGCTTACAGTCAAAATTACCAATTCACCATTCAAGCCAATTTTCTGTCTTTTTCACAAACAAGCCGACATCCAGGTTCAATCAATCATTTTCAATTACACTATTTTTTTGCTATCACTTTGTTTCAGCCAAATCCTTCCCATTTCTGTCACTTTCAATTTGCAATCCAATGAACAGAATGCCTCATAAGGGAAAGGAAGTTGTAGAAACCCAAAATCCTCTCATTCCTCCTTAAGTTGATTTCCATCATCTTCCCTTGGTTGACAGAGACTATAAAATCTATGAGTCCTTGTTCGAATTTGACTTGTTTGATATCTATTGTTGGATGGAGGACCAATTCGTTGATCAAACTGACGAAACTAGACTTTGGGACTCCCATCCTCCTCATTACATTTTCCATCAGATCCACAAAGCACCTGAATTCGTCAGAAAATGCCATGCAACTTATGACCCCACTGAAAGAGTTATTATCTCACCTACATTTGAAATCCTATGCTCCATCAATGCCCAGTCCATTGACCAGATGTTGCAGGCCCTAAATATTGTGCCAACCACTCCTTTTTCTCATGAAAGCCTAATAAAATCCTATAAGAAGTTGGATTTCACTAAAAGAGATCAACCCTAGAACTTTTCCTAGTTGTAGATAGCCCTCTGCCTTAAACAAACCCTCCCTATGATTCATCTATATTCCCAGACAGGACCAAGAAAATTACCACCATTCTCTCTTATCTCCTTCGTTACTATTCTGATCAATATGTAGATGAATCCATCATTGGTTTCTTATCTATCTTTTTTGTTGTTTCCAAACCCACTGTTCTTTTTAACTTTAGCCAATTTCTAGTTGAGGCCATTTATGAACAATTTGTCCAATTCAATATTGAAGAAGCATTCAAGTATGCTTCAGCACTTGTATATCTTTTTATTTATGTTCAGGGAGACAAGTTTCCATTCACTTTATGAAATCTAGATGAAGAAGGAAACCAACAATCTGTTATCTTTTGGACTTCTATGGGAATGAAGGAGAAACAAGTATTTTCATATAAACAGTTCATATAATTGTTTGTTCATCGAACCATTAATCTTCTGAGCAATACTCCATAACCAAGGATTAGTGATGAAATTGTAAAAGTCTTGCAACTAGTTGATTAAGCCACAACAGGAGATTGGTATCTTTACCATAATTATACAAAGATCAGAGTCTTTGGCTGTGAGCTTCCACATTACAAGCTGCCGAAGTACCTCCCTATGAGACATTTTGCATTAGAATATATTAGGTAGAGGCTCAATGTAGATGAAGTGCATTTTGTGACTGCAAAGAAGAAATAACAATTTAAGCTAAAAGCTCATGTTGGTCCATCCATCTGTAACACTAGAGCAGCAGGAGAAGAAGTAGACAGGTTATTGAAAGAGATGAAGCGTAGCCTTGGCTTTACTTGGTCTTATGACCCAATAGGAGTGATTTCAAAACTCAGAGTAGAAAATAAATTTACTCCATATAATCACACATCTAGGCCTTAGATTGAACGATACAAAAATCTGTTAGAATGGAAGGAAAGAACCCTTCAAGAAGCTGAAGAATGGGAAGTCTCTACTTCAAATATATAAACTCCACTAGCACAAGAAAAGACAACCAAATGAGGAAGGGAAGAACAATCATCCCCTACAGAAGAAGCATCAAGTAAAGGCTTTAGAATTGTACATAGAAAGAAGACGCCTAAGATCTCTTTGAAGGTCATTGCAACTAATGAGTCACAGGAAACAACATTTGATGGACTTGGAGAGACATCTCTTTTCACACAGTCTGGTGGATAGTCTACTCAGTATCCCACTGATTCCACCACATCTCATGGACATTAGGTGATTCAAATCAATGAAGGCAGTCAGAAGGATAAAGAAGATGATATTTTTCATGTTTTCAGTGAAATTAAAAGTAAGAATGAGGAATTAAAGTTAAACACTTATACTCAATTATGGAAACATTCTTCTAGTTCTCAAGCCAGACTTCTTTCAGTATTTGACTCTTAAAAGGGAAATATGCAGATGGCTTTCTTACAAGCTTAGATTCCACAACCCAGAACTGTTTCACATTACCAGAAGCAAGCTTCCTTTGAATTCAATGTTAAATATGTACATCCAATTGACCAAATTGAGATGCACAAACAGACTGGCCAAATGTTTGCTTCCACTTTATCTAACACTATCATGAGTTTATCAAAGATGCAGGTTACCTTGGCTAATACACAGTCACAAATCAAGCTTGAGAAAGTTTCCTCATTAGCAAAAGACACCAAGATCAAAGCTTTGGAAGATTGGGTGCTGAAGATGGGATATGATCCCTCTAATATAAAGGCTACATAAGAAATTCTCAAGAAGAAAAATGCTGAGATTTCAGCGTTAAGGAAGCAACTCAAATTGCTAGCTTCAGAGGACCCAATGGCTAAAGAAATTGAAGAAATTGAGACTAAGAAATCAGACATGATGAAACTCATTATGGAACAAAATCTGCAAATAAAACATATGGAGGAACAAATAGAAAAACTTGTCAAAGAGAAAGAGGAAGCTGTGAAAAAGGCCAATATTCCAATGGATGTAGTTCCTCTTACGACAATATCTATAACTACAATTTCTGCCTCAGGCACAACAACAACCACAAGTACAGTAGAAGGAGTTGCACAACTTGTTGAAGCCGTTCAAAACCTGTCTCAGATAGAAGAAATCAAGAAACTGTAGGATCAACTGAAGACACTACAACACATGAAAGCAGTTGCAGACAACTCACATACAGCTGAGTTGCAGAAGGAAAGAGGTAAAATTGAGGTATTGCAGAAAGAAGTCAAAGACTCTTACCTCGGAAATACATTGGGTATAGTAAAGGAGATTATATGGGAAGAGATCATTGAATCAATCAAAGATGTCCGACCTTATATCAGAATAGTTTTTTATCAAAAATACTTGTTGGAAAAAGCTCAAGAAGCTATTGAAACTATCTCAAATCAACTGGAGGACAAATCAAAAATAGACACTGATATAATCAAGTTTCTGAATACTAAAGACAACTATGAGCTTCAAGAATTGGGTATTGATGAAAAGACAACAACCATACTGGAAGTGAAGAAAGTTATTACAAAGAAAAATCTCATTCTTCAGTTGGAGGAAAAGTGTAGCAATGTTAATGTCATAGTCTAACATTTTTTCAGCAGGCTAGAACCCTTGACCAACAAGGGTTTGTAGGTTTTAACCCCATACAGAAATTACCTGCATACGAATTCTAAAACACAAAAAAATAAACAATGCGAGAGCATAACACATAAAACACATATACACAAAGATTTTCCCACTAGATCCCAAAACCAGGACTACCAGCTTGATTTTTCATTATGTTCCTTTCAATAGTATAATGCATATTTATACATGCCAAAGCATCCAATACCATGGAAAAAAAACCATCGCATCCAATACCATGGATCGAAAACCATTGCATCCAATACCATGGATCAAAAAACCATTGCGTCTAAAAAACATGTGCAAAAATCATGCACAAAACCATAGGTGGGTCCGCCCAACCTAACATAGGGTCCAAAATCAAAATATTCCGGGGCGCTGCCCTGGACCCCAGAAAGTGGGGTTATGGGTACCCCGCAAACCCCCTGTTAACTACGTGGAAATAATATAACACAACCCAAAATTCTTCCACTTGTTGTTTTCTTTCCATAGGGGGCCACAGGAGAGCTTAGTCATTTTTCCAGCCCTAAAACACCCATTGTTTCTCTACACCAGGAGAACTTCTCAGAGCTCAGAGATTTTGTCAATGCATCTGCAGTATTCTTCAAAGTGTCCACCTTTACCAGCAACACCTTTTTGTCTTCTATCATATCCCTCACAAAGTGATACTGAACATCAATGTGCTTTGTCTTTGAATGATATGCAGGGTTCTTTGCCAAGAAAATTGCACTTTGGCTGTCACAGTCTATCCTTATAGCTTCTTATACTAACCCCATACTTGAACACAATCTCTGCAACCAAACTGCTTCCTTGCTTGCATGAGTGGCTGCCATGTATTCTGCCTCTACTACAAATTATTTCTTACTCATCCAATTGACTACACCTCCAAATAGGTTAAACACATACCCACTTGTAGAGCTTCTCTGATCCAAAGCTCCAGCCCAGTTTGCATCAATAAAGCCATGAATATCCAACACTTTGTCCAATCCTGGTCTTCCTTGGTAGCACAAACCATAATCACTAGTGCCGCGCAAATACCTGAAAACCTGCTTCACTGTTGTCCAATGCTCCTTTCCTGGATTTAACATAAACCTGCTCAATACTCCCACTGCATGTGCAATGTCTGATCTAGTACAGACCATTGCATACATCAGGCTACCGACTGCACTTGCATATGGAACACGGGACATATCCTCTTCCTCTTCTTGTGTCTTGGGACATTGTTCAGCAGATAACATTACACCTATAGGAATAGGAACCTTCACCGGTTTACTATCCTGCATATTGAACCTCTGCAATATTGTCTCAACATACTTCCTCTGGTTTAACTAGAGCTTCCTCTTTTCCAGATCTCTTTTAATTTCCATGCCCAAAATATAGTTTGCAACACCAAGATCTTTCATGTCGAATTTAGAGGACAATTGGG